>CM076910.1:10031249-10081249 GCA_039519145.1 Kokia cookei
GGTCTTTGAAACCATAATTCGTTGAGTTACGTATTGCTACACATAAGGAAAAATCCCAGCACCCTCAAACGCCTACAATTGATACCTAATTAATTATTTAAAGTCTTAGTTATCTGAAAATTAAAAAACTCAAGAAAAATTTAAATTGCGATCCTTAAATGCATGAATGATATGTTTATTTTATTTTTTTTTAAACAATTAAATTTTACAAAGAAATCTCGTTATTTCGAATTAAAAAGTCACATTCAGTAAGTTAAGATATAACAATTCGGATTTTTGAAAATAACTAGCATTTCTAATTATTATCCCAAAATTCGTATATTTTAATTTTAAATAGGGTATTCAATTATCTCAATTCAAAGACAAAAATCACATCCAGTGAATTCAGGGCATGATCCTTTCAAATTCCTGAAATAAAAAATATTGCCTTGATTTTCTTGAAAATTGTTTTATGTATTTTTTTTAAAAAGAATTAAAATGTCATGCAAAAGCTAAATCAATGAGTATATAAATAATTTACAATTATAATGGTAAATAATAAAATACATAAATATAAATAATTAAATGAAGACAATCAAATACAATTTAATAACACAATAAAGATATAATTATAGTATTAAATAAAATAACAATATAATCATAGTAATAATGACCATAAATATTAATTAATTAATAATATAAACAACAATAAATTTATATAAAACACTAATATGAGAAAACTCTAAAATAATTAAGTCAAAGATACAATAAGACATGTAATTAATTTAAAGGCACAAAATATGATATACAAATGAATAACAAATCAATGAATAAATATATGAAATGCAGTCATAAAAATATCTAACATAACTAAATTAAGGATTAATCAACATGTAATTAAATAAAGATATAAAATTTAATGACAAATAAATAAATAAACAAACAAAATAATGATAAATGCAAATTAAATAAAATAATAATAAAAGAGAAACAATAAAATGACATAAAAATAAATAAAACTAGATATATAAACAAATAATAAAAATTAAATGCTAAAATAAAAAAAAATAAATATAAACAATAAAAATAATTGAGATTAGGCATGAAAATAAATGACAAATTAATTAATTAATTAATTAATTGTCAAAATAAACAATTAAATATAAATAATAATAATAATAATAATAAAACGAACTTCGATTAACTCCAAACAAATCCGAATGAAGCCATGGGTCTCACATACCTGGAAGAGGCTAAAGACGAATCAACATCAAAAGGTAAAAAAAACTAGATTTATATTTGTTTTGGTTAGTTTCAAAAGAAAAAAAAAAAAGAAGAAACACAAATACAAATCGATACCTCAATATTTGATTTGAATTTTCTTTGAATGTATGTCTCAAAAAAAATTCTTTGAGTATTGTATAAAAAAATCTCTAATCTTATTCCAAAAAATTCCTCCCTGAACAAAATAAAAAATCATTCTTATTACATTTGATTTCGTGTATTTATAACACAAAATTTACATCTTTTTGTGATTTTCCTTTCTTTTTTGTAGATTTACAAATCTTTAAGATTTCCGAAAAAGGATAATGGCCAAGCATCCAAGGGCAGCTGCTAGGTTTTTCCATCTTTATTTTTATTTTTTTTTATTTTTGAGCTTTGTAAAAAATGGACTTAAAAGCCTAGACGAAATTGGGCTGCAACAAAGATATTCAGATTGTTTGTGACATTTGGTACCCAGACCTATCGATTGGGTCGGGTATAAGGTATTACAGTTTGTGCTAATGTGGCATTGATAGCCAATTCTATAGTGATACGTAGTAGCCTCTTAATATGACACGTGCAAACACAAATTAAAAAGTTCAAAAATCTTTAAAAAATATATAAATTAATTTAATAAAGTATAATTTTCGAGACAAGTTCAAGTACCAATTAGGTACTTTTTGGACAAGTTCATATACTAACTAGGTACTTTTGGACAAGTTAAAGGGAAAACCTACATTTTAACCCTTAAAAATTAACGTTGTTAACAAATTGAGGTAATGTGTAAGACAAAATACAAGTTCGGGTACCAAAGAGGTACCAAAAAAGTTCAAACACCAACAAGGTAGTTTTGAACAAGTTTAGAAGATAAACTACATATTAAACTTTTTTTTTTCTCTTTTATTCCTAATATGTATCTGATGAAATTCAATCCAAAAAATGTATTCAGAAATGTATCCAATGATGTTCATGCTTGCCAAAACAACCATAATTTGTTATGCATGCTATTAAGTGAATGTTCAACCTTTCGCTTTTAATCTCCCTTAACTTTCCACCTTTAATCTTCCTTAGACATTTCATCTTCTTGTAACCCCTTTCCTATTTATGTATTAGAATATGAAGAGTCTAGTTTTCAATATATATATATATATATATATTTATATATATAGGAGTGTGTTACTTGTAAAGATGATGAAAAATACATAGTGCAATAGAAATCTTCATATTCTCATATCCATATTTTATCTATTAATTTTGTTTATAATACATTATCAGCATGAGCACTTAAATTAATCCAAAAGCCTTGCTTTTTTGTTAGTTTGGATCAAGGTATGTAATACATTTTATCATGATGTCCATATGATAAAATTACTTATGTTTATAATTTGTTTCATTTTTTAAAGGTTCCACTAATCTCGTAATTTGTTAAAAACTTCTAACATAGTCAAATTACTTGTAATTTTTTTATGACAAAATTGTTGTCATTATTTGAGTATTTTTCTATTATTTTATGCTTTAAAGTTTTTTAAGGGATTACTAATGTTTGCTTGAAAGATTGTTAAGGAACTACTTATATTTATATTAAATTTATATTGTAGTTATATCATCAATGTCGAACATTACAGAACATGAATTTCTGGCTCTTAATATGACTGGAAAGAACTATTTATTCTAGATGTTAGATGCTGAAATATACTTAAATGTAAAAGGCCTTGGTGAAACTATTAATGAAGAAAATGAAACATCTAGTCAAGATAATGCCAAAGCTATGATATTTCTTCGCATCACCTCTAGGAGGGACTAAAGACTGAATATTTGACTGTTAAAGATCCACTTGTCCTTTGGAATAGTCTAAAAGAAAGATATGACCACTAGAAAACCGTAATACTTCATAAAGCTCGTACAAGATTTTAAATTTGTGAGTGAATATAATTCGGCTATGTTTAGAATCACTTTTCATTTCATGAAAATAATGTTGTCTTGTAAACACAATATCGTAAAAAATGTTTTAAGAAAAATTTTGAGTTAATATCTTGTCTTCTTGTGACTAAGCAAAATAATGAACTGTTACTGAAAAAACATAAGTCACGTCCAACTAGCTCTACTTCATTCCTTGAAGTGAATGTGACATAATATGATAGAAAGGATAAATGCCACACTAGCAGTCATGGTTGAGGACATGATTGTGGTTGTGGTCATGGTCACGGTCAAGGACATGGACGTGAGCGAGGTGGTCATTTCAAGAATACTCACCAAAAAAAGGATCATAAGGATGGAATGAATGATAAAAATACAATTGGGGAAGTGAAAAGTTTTTGTTATCGTTATGGAGGTAAAAACCATTGGTTTTGTACCTGTCATACACCAAAGCATCTTGTGGAACTATATCAACAATCATTGAAAGATAAATGGAAGAAAATAGAGACAAGTTTTGTTTGTGAAAATGGCAAAGATGATGATGGCATCGTTGGTACAACTCATTTGAAAGTTGTTGATTTCTTCAACACCCTTGAAGGGAATAATTAATCTTTTAATTTTATTATTATAGTTTTAAAGAATAAATCTTATGCAAGTTTGTTATGTTATTAACATCATGATTATTGTATTATGTTTTAAACTATTTATGAAAATTTTATATATTTTGAAAATTTATATGACATTTATTTATTTTCTTTGAAGAATATGAATACTTCTCAAATTCAATTAGCGATAAATGGTGAAGACTTATGCTTAACAGATAATGCAACTACTCATACTATACTTAAGGATAAGAAATATTTTTCTCATTTGACAATGCAAAAGGCTAGTGTGAGTACTATATCTAGTAGTACCAAAATCATAGAAGGCTTCAAAGAGAAAATATATTATTGCCTAGAGGAACCAAGTTTCAAATTAATGATGCATTATATTCATCATAATGGACATCATATTGAGACAATAAGTGAAGGGAATGATGAATATCTTCAAATTACAAGTATAATTCAAGGAAATAAAAATATTTTGGAGAAATTGTCTACACTCTCCTCTGGTTTTTACTACACGAGAATTAGTACAATTGAAGCACATGCTATAATAAATCATAAGTTTACTGATGACTTTATTATTTTGTATGACAGGTGAGGTAATCTCGGTTCAATTATGATGCGAAAAATTATTAACAATTCATGTGGACATTCATTGAAGAGCCAACAAATTCTTCAAGCTAATAATTTTTCATATGATGCTTGCTCTCAAGGCAAATTAGTCATTCGACCATCACCAGCCAAGATAAATTATGAATCTATTACTTTTTTAGAAAATATCCAAGGAGATAAATGTGGACCAATACACCCTCCGTGTGGATCATTTAGATATTTTATGGTTTTACTCGATGCTTTGACTAGATGGCTGCATGTATCCTTGTTATCAACTCGCAACCTAGCATTTGAATTACGAGCACATTTTCTAGATTTCCTTATCATGACAATTTGTCTTGACAATGCTGGTGAATTTACTTCCCAAGTTTTCAATGATTTTTGTATGTCTATTGAAATAAGTGTTAAACATTTGGTAGCACATGTTCATACACAAAATGGGCTTACTGAATCATTACTCAAACATCTTCAATTGATTGCAAGACCGTTGCTTATGAAGTCAAAACTTCCAATTTCTTCTTGGGGACATGCAATACTACATGCAACATCACTAATTCCAATTAGGCCAACAAATTATCATAAGTTCTCCCTGTTACAAATGATTTTTGGTTAGGAACCAAATATTTTTCATCTAAGAATTTTTGGATGTGTTGTATATGTTTCGATTGCTCCACCATAACACTCTAAGATGGGTCCTCAAAGGATGTTAGGAATATATGTTGGATATGAATCTCCATTAATAATTAAATATCTCAAGTCACTAAAGGGGAATTTATTTATAGCTCGATTTGATGACTGTCATTTTAATGAGTAGCTTTTTCCAACGTTAGGGGGAGAAAATAAATAGTTGGAAAAAGAAATAGATTGGAATGAATTATCATTGTCTCATCTTGATCCTCATATGCAACAATGTGAGCTAGAGGTTCAAAGGATAATTCATTGCAAAGTTTAGCAAATCAATTTGCCAGACACATTTACTGATCCAAAAAGAGTGACAAAATCACATATACCAGCTATAAATGCTTTAATAAAAATTGATGTCCCTGAAGGACAAACTCTAGTTGCTAGTGAGTCTAAAGCAAGTTTGAAGCATGTAGACCAATCAATTCCAGATATAAGAATCACCGAAAAAGAAAATGAGCAAAAACAGATGATGGTCAAATAGAGGAAACAATAACTTTAAAAGGATCTCCAAAAGAGATTTTAGACATGACTGAAGTTCAAGAAAAATCTCAAGTACTTGATAATAAAGAGATCTCAACAAATTATGTCATGTCTAGAATTAAGTGGAACGGAAATCAAATCAACGTCAATGATATATTTGCATGCAATGTAGCACTAGATACTTTGAATGACAATATGAATCATGAACTAATGTCAATTGAAGAATGTAAAAAAAGAGATGATTGGACAAAATGGAAAGAAGCAATTGAGGTTGAATTAAAATCTCTTGCGAAGAGAGATATGTAATTGGACATGTAGTTCATACACTTGAATGTGTAAAACCAGTTGGATATAAATGGTTTTTGTGAGAAAGAGAAATGAAAAGGGAGAAATTATGATATATAAAGTGCGTTTGGTTGCACAAGGATTTTCACAGACCTGGTATTGATTATGAAGAGACATACTCTTTTTTGGTGGATGCAACTACTTTTAGGTTCTTTATTAGTCTGGCAATAAGAGAAGAGTTTGATTTACACCTAATGGATGTAGTTACAACCTATTTATATGGTCCACTTGATAATAACATTTAACATGAAACTCCTAGAAGGTTTTAAACTACCGAAAGCAGCTAATTAATGTTCTCAAGAACATTACTTAATCAAATAAAATAGGTCCCTTTATAGCTTGAAACAATCTGGGCGCATGTGGTATAATCGCCTTAGTGAGTACTTATTGAGGGAAAGCTATAAGAATGATTCTATTTCCTCGTGCATTTTTATAAATAAGTTTGGATCAGGATTTGTTATAATTGTTGTGTATGTTGATGATTTAAATATCATTGGGACTCCAAAAGAGATTTTAGTGACAATGGAGTGCTTAAAGAAAGAATTTGAAATAAAGACCTTGGAAAGATAAGATTTTGTCTAGGGCTACAAATTGAGCACCTAAAGAATGGAATCCTTGTGCATCAAACAACATATATAGAGAAAGTGCTAAGAAGATTTTACATGCATAACGCACATTCGTTGAGCACCCCAATGGTTGTTAGGTCACTTTATGTAAATAAAGACCTTTTTCATCTTTGGGAATATGATGAAGATTTTTTTGGTCCTAAGTACCATATTTATGTGCTACTGGTGCATTGATGTATCTTGCTAGTCATACACAACCTGATATATCATTTGTTGTCGACTAATTAGCAAAATTTAGCTCTTGTCCAATTCGAAGACATTGAAATGAGGTTAAGCATGTTTTTTGTTATCTTTAAGGTACAAGAGATATGGGTTTTATTTTTCCCTAACCTACCCAAAATAGAATTGGTTTGTTTTGCAGATGCAGGGTACTTATCTGATCCTCACAATGCTTGATCATAAACTGGTTATGTTTTCACATATGGTGGTACTTCAATTTATTGATGATCTATGAAACAAACAATTGTTGCTACTTTTTCTAATCATGTTGAGATTTTGGCAATCCATGAGGCTAGTCATAAATGTGTGTGGTTAAGGTCTGTAATTCATCACATAAGAAAAGATTATGGTTTATGCTCTGAAAAAGAAGCTCCAACAATCTTATATGAAGATAATACAACTTGCATTGCACAACTCAAGGAAGGATATATTAAAGGTAATAGAACAAAACATATATCACCAAAATTTTTCTTCACTCATGATCTACAAAAGAATGAATATATAAATTTTCAACATTCGTTCAAGTGAGAATTTTGCAGATCATTTTACTAAGGCACTCCCTACTGCTACATTTGATAAGTTAATTTTCAACATTGGATTGTATTGTCTCAAAGATCTTAAGCGATGCTTACATGAGGGGGAGTAAATTCGCACTACGTTTTTTTTTTTTGTGATATACTATGTATTAAAGGATTATGTACTCTTTTTTCCTTCACTAAGTTTTGTCCCATAGGGTTTTTCCTAGTAATGTTTTTAATGAGGCGTATCATTTATACAATGAACATCCAAGGAGGAGTGTCATGAATGCTATTAAGTGGATGTTCAACTTTTCACGTTTCATCTCCCTTAACCTTCCATCTTCCATCTTCCATCTTCTTTAGCCTTTAACCTTTCATATTTTTGTAACCCCTTTCATATTTATGTATTAAAATATGAAGAGTCTAATCTCCCTATATATGAAGAAGAATGTTACTTGTAAAGATGATGAAAAATATAGAATGCAATAGAAATCATTATATTCTCATATTCATCATTTATCTATTATTTTTGTTTATAATATAAATGATAATATTAAGAATTAAAAATGTTAGGGAAATAAAGCAGACTACTCGCTATTTTGAATCTGTGGTATTTAAGTTTGTGAAAAAGGAAGGCAACTCGGTGGCGGACTAGTTAGCTCGAACATGTTGTTATGGAGATGGCAATTTACGTATAATGGAGGTTCCCACATTTCAAGTTCAAAAACTATTGTTAGAAGATAAAATTGGTCTACCATATGTAAGAATTACCTGATTTAAGACAGCTTGATGCCTTCTTTTATTTATCAAAAAAAATAATTAAAAATATCCAAAAATAAAAGATTATTTTGAAGATTGGCCAAGGCACTTGCCGGCATAATCACAAGTTTTCACTATTCCATGAAAAAAGAAATGCCCCATCAAAAGAAAAGTGAAATGAGTTGGTCAAATATTTAAAAACTCTTAAATTGGTCCAAACCCGAAGGGGTTGGTATTTGCCATTTAGGATGTAAAAGCAAAAGAAAAGGAAAAAAGAAGAAGAAGAAAAAGAAGAAAGTAATTTCCGAAGCATCTGATTCCACTACATTTGTGAAGGAGAATTAGAAAGTGGTTCTGTGTCACATTCATCTGTAGGTTAAAAGAAAAGAAAATTTCAAAGTTCTTTATTAATCTGGCAGCATATGTTCTATGATAATTGCTTTTTTAGTTTCCTTTTTGCCTTTTACTTTTCTTCTACATTTGATATTTTTCTACTTTGATCTACTTGGTTTTCCAAAGAGAAAAAAATCAAACATTCTAAGCGATATGGTTCATGAACCACAAAGGTTTTAATCCTTCCTCAACCACCTTCATGAATCTAGATTCTAAATCTTATGTTTAGGATAATTTTAGAAAACATGGTTTAATATAATATTTGATATCTGAACTTAACATTTTTTTTTAATTTGGTATCTAATTTTTTTTATCCAATTCGAAACTCAAACTTTACACTTTTTCCTAAATTGGATTTTTTTTTTTTAAATTGGTACTTCAACTTTTTGGGGTCCAATTTGGTAGCTAACTTGATTTTTTTTTCTAATTTGATACCTAATCTTTTTTAATGTTAATTCATTAAGCATATTTTAATACTTATTTTTAACATTAATTTTTTTAAAATTGACAATATTTTTGTAGCACAACAAAAAAATTTAAACACCATTATTGTTTTACGTGATTTTTATAATATTTAATAAATTTAGGTACCAAATTCAATCTAAAAAAAAGTTTATGTACCAAATTAGAAAAAAAAAATATCAAGTTCAAGTACCAAATTGGGTCCAAAAAAATTAGATACCAAATTAAGAAAAATTGTCAAGTTCAAGTACCAAATTGAGTAAAAAAAAGGGGTTTAGATATCAAATTAAGAAAAAAGTATCAAATGTTATATAATATATATATATATATATATATATATATATATGAAATGAATATGCTATTTTTTTAATATATTGTCATATATATATTATACCCAAGTGTAAATATTTGTGAATATATGCTCCAAGTTCATGTATTTTTTGTACTTTTGAAATTTAGTTCATTTATTTTTATTTTTAGAAATTTAGTCCATTTATTTTTCAGATTTCAATATTTAAGTTTAATTATTAATTTAGCTCAATTTTCTATTAAATTTATTGGCGGGACATTTTAAAATAAAAAAAATACTTACTTGATAGTCAAATAATAAAAAAAATATTGTAATGAGCATGAATTAACAAAAAATATTTGATAATATTAACAATTAAACTTGCATTTTTAAATTCAAGAAATAAAGAAATTAAATTCCTTTAACATAAAAGTAAATGACGAAATTCCAAATATAAGAAAAATAGAATGATTTTAAACATTTTTTAACTTAAATACAAATACTTTAAAAAAATTAATCGATTTAACTATAAAAATTCAACCATTCAAATTCATTTCATCTTAATTTAAAGTGAAAGTAAAATAAGGCGAATCATTATTTAAGATCGAAATGAATACAAGCCATTAGAAATTACTTAAACCAAAAGTCATCAACTCATAATAAACTCAATTTAAATTAGAACTGTTTATGAATCGGGTTATTCGTCTAGACCCGAAGTCCAACACGAAATTTGGGAGGGTTTGAATAAAATATTAAGCCCAAAAATAGGCTTAGACAAAAAAATAGGCCCTTTAAAATATGAGTCAAGCTTGTGTTTGAACATTCAAGTTTCAAGCCCGACCAATTTTAAGTTTATAATACTTTATATTATGATATTTTTATATATTATGTAATTTAAAACACATAAAAAAATTAAACCTATACTAAATATATAATATTATTGTAATGTAAATATTAAAATAATATTAAGATTACTATATAAAATTTTTAATAAATAAAAAATGTATACAAATATTAAATATTAAAATAATATAGTATAATATAAATATTTTTTTAAAAAAATTTTAAAAAATAATATGGGCTGACCTAAAATAGACTTTTTAATCTTTTGCAAATATAGGTAGATTTGAATAAAATTTTAAGCTCAAATTTCGAGTCGATCTGAATTTAAATAAATATAAAATATGTTAATATCATGTTTAGATCCGACTTAAACCTCACACAATCCAACCCATAAACCACTTTAATCTAAATCCTGAACACCTTAAATCCAAAATTAATTTAAATAAAAATAACATAATTTTTTTAAAATTCGAATAGATTGCGTACAAAGTTACTCAATTGACCTAACATGTATGGTATCCGTCTTAAGGCCTCCACATGTCTAGCAATCGAATCCCAGCATTTATAAGTTGCAACCTTCACTCCACCTTCCTAATAATGCCTCCTTTCTACCAAGAATTCGAACTTTAAACATAAAAGCAGAAGAACCGACCTTTATGTTGGAATCTGCTCTTTTTCACTCTCTTTCCAATGCAGATTCTTTAAACCACTAGTTTATCTTCGAGAGCTATCAATATCCAAACTCAAAGGGAAAAGAGACAGAGAGAGAGAAGGGAAAGGAATGGATATCTTATGCGCATCCCAGGTTACACCATCCATATGTTTAAGCATGGATGAAGCAGTCTTATCCTCTTGTTCCTCAGCAGTTCAGCTCTCGACCGCCATAATCCCATCATTAGGGACGCTAAAAGGTTCAACACAAATCCTTCACCTTACAATCAACTACGGAAGAATGGAAATGGGTCTTCAGGGAAGTCAAAATGTAAGGATCATAAAAAGAAGAAGAGCTGGACTAAGAGAAGTTCATTGAAACCGCCAACTGATATTGAAGATAGTAATGGCAGCAAGGGGATTGATTTCGTCACCCCTCCTGGTTCCTCAAGGTATCTCTTGGGCAACTCTGGTTTTCTCGATGAGAATCAGATCATGATCCAGTTTGGGCATTCGTTCCCTTCCAAGAAAACCAGATTCAAGATATAAAACGAGATCAATCCGTTGTTTTGAAACCCACTTTCTCAGTTAAACCTTCTAAAGACCAGGTTTCCTCTTTCACTATTTGATTCTACATTATTTGAACCGCTTTGCGTCAGATAAGTGTTCGGTGCACACCATTAGAGGTGAGGTGGTAATGGGTTTGGGTTGGGTCGAGTTAGGTTAGATGTAATTTAATTATGATATTAATATACTTTATGTTTATCTAAATTTGATTCAATTCGAAATATGAATTTAAAATTTTATTTAAATTCGTTCATATTTGTAAAAAATTAGTTCAAATATATTTTAAGTCTGTTTATATTATTTTTTACATTTTTTAAAAATATTTATATTATATTATTTTAATATTTAATAATTGTATAGTCATTTTAACATTGTTTTAATGTTTACATTAAAGTAATATTATATATTTAGTATAAGTTTATTTTTTAATGTGTTCTAAATTAAATCATATATAAAAATAACATAATATAAAGTATTATAAACTTAAAAATGAGTCAGGTCGGGTCAAGCTTGGGCCTTGAATGTCCAAACCCGAGCTCGATTAATATTTTAAACTAATCTAATTTTTTTATCCAGATCTAATTTTGGCATAATATTTTTACTCAAACCCTCTTAAATTTCAGACAGACCTTTGAACCTGAGCAAGTCAACCCATGAACAAGTCTACTCACCATGAGTGTATATATTTATTTACTGGTTAAAATATGCCTATAGTTCTTGTAGCTATTAAAAAGTAAGAATTTAGTCTCTATACTTGTATTTCGAGAAATTTGTCCCTCTATTTTTCAGATTTCAAAATTTAGATATAATTTCTTTTTGTTGAATTCAAGTTAGTTACAACACCTTTTTTTATGTTATTTATATCTATTTTATGGTCCATGTTCGGGTGCGTGACTGCCCCTCCTAACAATGTCATCTCCGAGGTTCGAACCTAGGTCCTTCCCTTGAGATTATAATATATCTTACCATTACACTCAACCACTTGTTGGTCTTAAAAGAGAGGTATTTTGGAATACCTCAATTGGTTTTTCTTTGTTTGCTTCATCCTCTTTCATCTCTCTCACGGCCCTCGAACCTGTGACCTGTGGCTGTCGATTACTCTGAACCAAATAACCCAAACCATCAAGCTAGATCGAGAGCCAAATAATTAAATTTACTATGTATGTGTATTTATTTTGCTTAATTGAGATAATATATATATATAAAAAGACAAAGCTCTAACAACAACGCGACTAGTGTGATTCGAACTTAAGCCACATCTAGGTTGGTGAACACTCTGACCATCCAACCAACACACAAGGTTCTTACAACACTTTTTTTAATTACATGGTTACTAAATGAATAATTTTTCTTTTCTTTAATTTTAAAATGTTACAACAATCAATTTAACAAAAATAAACTGACAAGAATTGAAATTGAATTTTGAAATTTGAAAAACGAAAAGATTAATTTTCTAAAAATATAAATATAAAAACTAAATTTTTAATTTTCGAAAAATACAAAAACTATAAACACATTTTAACCTTACTTATTTTTAAGTTTTCCTTGGAAACTTTTGGTGTATCATATCCCAATACCAATGTTCGAATATATGTGAGACATGAATGTAAGTCATAATTTTTTTTAAGCAAAACGAAAATTCAAAGGAATATAATTTTGATTTATTTTAGAGCTAAATCTTCAAACTACCGTCATTGGAACCCTTCTAAAATTTAGGGTGTGCAAATTTGGGATAAAATCGAATTAATTCGGTTAATCGGTCAGTTAATCGAATTAATTCGATCGAGGTCGGTTAATAATTTTTTGAAAGTTTGATTAACGGTTAATTTGATTCGAAATCAGTTGGTTAACCAAATTAATCGAACTTAATAAATAATATTATAATATATAAATATTCGATCGTGGGTCAATAGGTTCGGTTAATTTTTTGGAAGTATAAATTAATCAGTCAGTTATTTCGATTAATTTTTTTATATGTTTTATATTTTTTTAACCAAAAATAAAAAAACATATAAATTTCTGTTAATTGACTGAATTAACCAAAAAAATTCGATTCAATTAATTATTTTTGAAAATCTTTCGATTCAATTAACGGTTAAGAATTTACAAGAGAATTAATTCAATTAATAATAATTCAAATCGATTAACCGATTCAACACCCAATTAAAACCTGCAATATTAATTTCTAATTTCCTATTACTTTCAGGTTGTGGTTTTAAGGGTATCGTTACACTGCAAAGGCTGTGAAGGAAAAGTGAGGAAACATATATCAAGAATGGAAGGTATTGTGTCTTGGTATCAATTGCATAGGTCTTAATGGTTAATTTCAAGACTGTCACACTGTTTATCTTTCAAACCTTTGCTATTGTGATAGTAAGGATAAATTAGAAAAGTAGTTATTTTTGTTTGTTTTAGATTACATTTTAATTATTTATGTTTGAAATGTTACGTTTTAGTCATTTATGTTATCGTTTTGTTACGAAGTGATCACTTTGTCGTTAAGCTTTGTTACCTCTCTAACGGGAATCCTACATGACAGTCTAAATGAGTTTTAAATGTTAACTTGAATGTCCAGCTGAGATGATAATAAATTTTTAATCAATTGAAATTTTAAACTAATTACAACTAAAAAAGAAAAACTCAGATGAACATCCAAGTTGACATTTAAAACTCATTTGGACTGTCACATGTGATTGTCGTTAGAGAGGTAACAGAGTTTAATGGCAAAATGATCACTTCGTAACAAAATGATAACGCAAGTGACTAAAACGTAACATTTCAAACATAAATGACTAAAATGTAATCTAAAGCAATCAAAAATAATTATTTTTATAATTTACCTTAATAATAATTTATAGAGAAGTTGACGTTTTTATTTTCTTTGTTTTTGCAATGATTTGATAAGGTGTGAGATCCTACAGCATCGACTTTGCGGCGAAGAAGGTGACAATTGCTGGAAATGTAACACCATTAGGCGTCCTTGCTAGTGTGTCAAAGGTGAAGAGTGCACAATTTTGGACACCTGCAACACCTGCTCTTGCCTCTACCAATTTATCATCCAACAAATGAACATATAATTATCAATCTTTCTTCTTAGAACTTCCAACCAAGAAATATAATGAAAGGTAAATCATCAAAATAGTTATTTTTGTTTACCTCAAGTTTCATTTTAGTCATGTACATGATCGTTTTGTTATAAAATGATCACTCTGCCATTAAGATTTGTTATCTCTCAAATGATAGTCTGATGTGACAGTTAAAATGGGTTTTAAATGTCAACGTGCATGTTCAGTCAAGTAAATTAATTGATTTTTAATTAAATAAATTTAATTAATTGAATTTTTTAAATTCAAACATAAGTGATATCGTTTGGCTGGACATGCACGTTGACATTTAAAACCCAATTTAACTACCACGTCGGACTGCTGTTTGGGAGATAACAGATCTTAACGGTAGAGTGACCATTTTGTAACAAAATGATAACATAAATGACTAAAATGTAACTTGAATCAAACAAAAATGACTACTTTGAAAATTTACCCTATAATGAAATTAGACTACTTTCGGACCTTTAAACTTTGACTAATGTTTATTTGTAACTTGCCACTTTGAACAAAGTAAAAAGGAAGTATCGGGGGAATCATTTGCTTCTCTTTTTGACAACTATCTTCTTTGTAACTCTTTGTTTTTAATTTTTGCAAATAAATAAGTTAAATTATAGTTTAGCCTCTCTACCATATTAAAATTTAGGGTAAATTATAGAATTAATCACTCAATTATTAGCGTGTTTATGTTTTGGTCACTCAACTATGAAAATTTTCAATTTAGTTACTAACATTTTAGATCACCTTTGTTTCGGTCACCCAAGTTTTAGATCGTTTTTACTTTGATCACTCTTCGATAAATAGTTAACGGAATTGGTGATGTGGTCTTTTTTTCTAATTGGTATAATAACACATTTACTCCTCAATACTTAAACATTTTATCAATTTGATCCTCAAACACATATAATTAAATATAATTATAATCATATTTAAACACATATAATTAAATCTTGATAAACTTTTATGTAAATTTGTGATTTATCAAAACCCAAAAACTCAACCCAAAAAAAACTTAGCAAACTTGTAAGTTTTTTAAACTTGATTCATAATTGTGCGAATAGCATTCTCAACAGAGAAACTATTTTTCCTATTAAACTTAACAAATATTTAACAAATAAAAAAAATAACGTAAAAGCTTCGTATAAGTCTTTTTCAAATCATCATTTTTTGCATTCTTGTCAACTTAAAGAATCGTGTAATGATTTGTATCCATCTTTAAGCATAAAATTTATTGTAAAATTTATCTTCATCTAATTTGTTAGCAAATTAATTAAAAGAAATGTAAATTTTTTGGGTTTTCGATTTTTCTAACTTAAATTTTAGATTTTTTTTATTTTGTAATATTTTTAATTTTTTAGATAGATATATTTTTATAGTTTATAATTTATTTTATATTTTAAAATTATTTTTTTCTATATTTTTTTCTTTTAAAATTTTTAATATTTTTTATAAAAAAATAGATTACGACATCATGATGCCACATGTCACAATCTAAGAGTGTCATGTGACCTATATTTAACACCGTTACAAAAAAAAGTACCAAAACTGTTGACGGGATGAAAATTCGAGTATCAATTTGGGAGAAGGTGTCAAGTTCTTGGGGCTAAATACATATTGGGCCTTATAATTATAATTAAATAGAAACACATATAATATATAATATTACAATTTTTGTACTTTCATAGAATATATCATTTATATTTAATTATATGTGATTGAGGATAAATGAGGGTTGAATCTATTGAATTATTTAGAATTAAGATAAATTGAAGACTAAATGTCTTATTATATTAGTTAAAAAAAGACAGTATCATCATTTTTGTTAATCATTTAATGGAAAGTGACCAAAACAAAAACGATTTAAAACTCGAGTGAGTAAAATACAAATGATCTAAAGTATTAATAACTAAATTGAAAATTTTCATAATTAGATGACCATAATTTACCCTAAAATTTAAAAATTTTAATTTAATATATTTTGATATCTTTATTTTTTTATAATATTATTACTAAGTTCAAATCAATATTATTAAATAACGATAAGGTGGAGTAACTAAGGCATTATTAATTTGAAACTGTTGTAAATCTATTCATAAATAGATGTCCATAACTCTCTCAAATTTGTCTTATTGTAACCTCTAAAGAATGAATGTCCATAACCCCTAAATTCATTATCTTGTATCCCCTAAAACATTTATAGATACCTTAATGTTGATCCTTAATGCTTTGTAACTTATGGCACTTGAAGCCATGTAAACAAAGGGTATCTACAACAAGCTTATTGTATCCTAAATGACAATTGAATCATCCTTTCATTTTTTTTATCTTTCTTTCTCTCTTAATACTGTATTTTTCTTTTAATTTTATAATACGATATTAGCACAAATTTCTACAAATTCATAATGAAATTCATGTCATTGTGACTATATATAACTTGCTCGCAAATCTCCTGTTAAACTATATATACATATTTTTATAATTATTTTAATTTGTTCATCATATTTCTATATAAAAAAAATATATTCAAAGCATACAAATCAATTTTATGTACATATTATAATGATAATTGTATATACATATTTTTTTAAGGTTACCAAAAAAAAAATTTCAATTATTTCAATTTGTTTGAAGTTATTATTATGATTATTCTTCTCTTTGCCAATTTTTGACATACATATTATTATTCCGCAAATTTAGCATATATATTTGGATTGTTTTACTATTGAGAATACTAATTGTTTTATAATTTTTAGTGATTATAATGTTAAATATTGCCAAATTTGAATTTACGATTCTAAGCATCTCAAACAATAATTATTTTTCATGGGTGTTAGATGTTAAAATTCACCTAAATGCTAAAGGTCTAGGGAATACTATATTAGCAAATGAAGAAGCATCTGATCAAGACAAGACAAGACAAAAACAATTATTTTCATCCGTCATCGTCTACATGAAGGATTAAAAGTGAAATATTTCACTGTAAAAGACTCTTATTGTAGGATAATATGAAAAAACGATTTGACCATCAAAAAACAATGATACTCCCAAAAACTCATTATGATTGAATACACTTACTATTGCAAAATTTTAATACTATAAGTGAATACAAATTGAAAATTTTCAAAATTAGTTCTTAACTAAAATTGTGTGGAGAAAACATAACTGATGATGACTTATGACATGCCACAAATAGTAATGCCAGATTAAGTATTTTTCGGCACTTAACGAATTTGTTTTCTAAGTATTTTAACATATTTTACTGCACTTTGACTTTTCTATTGAAAACAAGTGCAAATTAGTCCTTATACATTTTTAAACATACAAATTAACCCTCCGTTAATTTTTTTTCCGTTTAATGATGACGTAGACATGCTGAAAAATAGTTTTTTTTTTATGGATAAACAATAAAAACAATCACTCAACTAATTCATTTGTTCAATTTTAGTCACCCAACTATTAATTTTTTCAATTTAATCATCTAACTGTTCAAAATTAAATATTTTAATCACTTTGGGCTTTTTTTTATTGTTCTTGTAACAAAATTAGCCCTCTAATGTTTACACATTCTATCAATTTGATCCTAAATATAAAAAATTCAATAAAATTTGGCCCTCAATATTTAAAAGTTGTCATTTTAGTTCTAATTCTAAAATATTCAATAAATTTAACCCTCAATATTTATAAAATCTATCAATTTAACCCTTACTCTAAAAATTAAAAAAACATCTTAGAAAAATTCATTGTTTGCCTTTTATAACTCATCGACTAACCCATGTGAGACATTTAAAAAAAAAATACTCCCTTTAAGTCACTTGTAACAATTTTTTTTTTTACTATAATTTAGACTTTACATTAGGTCAAACCAATTGATTTAGAATATATCTAAAATAATTGACTGCACTATTATTCGAACAAATAACATTTTTAATGCGTTTTGGATCTTAATTTTTTTTTTTTTTGTGATTTATCTTGACTTTTTAAAATCCTTTTACAAGTGACTTTAAAAATAATACTCTTTTTATTTTATTTTAATATCTCACATGAGTTAAGTAATAAGTTATAAAAGACTAAAAATGATTTTTTTAATATTTTTATAATTTTTAGAGTTAAGACTAAATTGATAAATTTTGTAAAATACTGAGAGTTAAGTTTATTAATTTTTTTAAAACTAGAACTGAAATGATATTTTTTAAACATTGAAGGCTAAATTTATTGAATTTTTTAAATTTAAGATCAAATTGATAAAATGTATAAACATTAGAAAGCTAACTTTGTTACTATACCAATAAAAAAAGCAAACATAAACTCAAGATGACTAAAATATTTAAATTCAAAAAATTTAGTGACTAAATCAAAAAATTAATAATTGAGTGATAAAAATAAAACAACTTGTGAACATTTTTATAGCTTACCCATAAAAAATAATTTTCAGTAAGTCGACATCATCATTTAACAGAAAAAATTAACAGAAAGACTAATTTGCATGTTTAAAAAAGTACAAAGGTTAATTTGTCCATTTTTCAATAGAGGGACCAAATTGCAATCCACCCCTAAGTACAGGGGCTTCCCTGGTACTTTTACCAACCAAATTTGACTTCAACCTCCACATCCACTGAAAAATAGAGGAGACTACCTGGGATTGAATAGTTTAGTGCAACCTTTTACAAGAAGAAAAATAGAAGTGGAAAAAGAATGAATTACTGGTTATCACTGAAATTATGCTTGAAGCAAGAACTGACTCATGCAGCTCATCACCAATCAGAAAAAGGAAAAGAAACTGGCCCCTACGTATCAACTCTCCGAATGTCCTATTTATTTGGATTTTACATGACATTTTCATCTTCCTTCTAGGTATTCACCATGGGGCATTTTCTGATCAAGACTAAATTGATTCCAATCGAAGGTTAGGAATAGGTTTTAAACATACATGTACCTAAGATTCACAGCACCACATTTAAAGCCATTACAAGTCTTGGAAAATTGATGAAAAAACTTAAAAAACTATTTCAAATTTCCTACCATCTGTAACAGGAACCAGCAGATTAGCATTTCATTTTCACCATCCCTGTGCATTGCACATCCTTCTTTCTATACTATCATTTCTGACAAATTCTAACCTATCACAGCAGCCAGAAGCTATTTCTGCTCTACCATTAAGAAAGAAAATTATGTCATTTTAGGATTAGACTACGGTCCTATTGATTCAATCTTTATGCTTGGCACAGAACACTTGTTTTGTGTGAGAGGTAGAGCATTTACCCGCACTGCAATCACAGGTTAAGTGACTTTTCGACCAAAGGTAGCCTAGCTTACCCTCCAAGTAGCAACAGATTCTATCACTCATGATCCAGTTATGGTAACGGGCCTTTCTAGCACTAAAGGACCCTATTCTTATTGAATAGTTCAAATAACTAGTTGAACATACCTATTCTTTTAAGAATAGCCTCCTCTTATTGAAAAGAAGGATCTGAAGAAGACAGAACTAGCCATCCTTCTCATCCCCTAAAGACTTAGAGCAAGGTGAAAAAATCCCTTCAGTCAAAGGGAACAGGTTTGCAGCTGGCTGCAACTACAGTAACACCAGCATAGATAGCTACTACAAAGCAACCTATACTACATTAATCCCTATCTTTACTCAACCAATTAAAAACCTGAAGTCAAAATATGAATACCATATACCATATCTTCCATAAACCACATCTGACTTCCATGAATTATCATTATATAGAAAGCATTTTACAGCTTTTCCTAGGTTTGCTTCGATAGGCTATATCATATACACGAATACCATGGCAACTCAGTTATCTAAAGCAACAATCATGAGAACATACAGCATATCAAGCTTCTAAAGATGTCCACGCAAAATTCAGACAACCAACTTAATTATATCGATTATGCCTATTATCATTATGCATATTACAGCACTAAATGCCTTCCTAACTATAAACAAATATCCAAACTGCTGCAAAAACACTGAAAGGTAATTAAAATGGGGGAAAAAAACAAGTGACTGTTTAAAAATATAACAAAAAAGGGCACCTCTTTGTAAAATCCATCATTCAAGCAAAGCAAATGTGTCTAAACTCTTTCAAGCGCCTTCCCTCTCAGCCCTTTCAGAGAAAAGCTTTGTGGCCACCATGTTATCAACAAAGTATTCTCTATAAGGGTGATTCCTAGGAACAAGGTTCCTAACCTTTTCAAAATGTTTCTCAGCCTCATCTTTCTTCTTCATTAAAGAGTAAATAATTCCCATACACAAATATGGCCTAAAATCCCTCGGTTCTTCCTTCACTAAACCCTCATAAACCTTCAAAGCTTCAAAATGGTCCCCTTCAATCACCCGAATTTGTGCAATTAATAACTTAAAATCTCTAAAATCTTTATTTTTCTTCTCTTTCTTGCACTTCTCCATCGCCCCTTCAATTCTTTTTTCCAGCTCTTTCAACTTTTGACCCGACTCCGAATAAGCCATTACAAGGCCGTGAAAAGCCTCGACACGAACTGGGTCTTTAGCTAATATCTCTTCGAACTCGTTCTTGGCTAGAGCGAAATCGCCACTGTAGCTATGAATTTGGGCTCTTAACATTGGCCATTCAGGGTCTTCGGGTTCGAGCTGGATCAAACGGTCGATAACTTCGATAGCTTGTGGGAGTTCTCTTGATTTGATTCGGACCTCCATGAGTGACTGTAGAGCTTCAACGTCATTCGGGTACTGACTCAAGTGTTCCTCAATGGTTTTCTCTTGATCTTCTAAGGAGACATTCGAGTCCGTTGAGGTAGGCTCCACAGTGGGTGTTACCGTTGGGGTGGCGGCGAGGGCGGGTTTCTGGTGGAAGCGCGTGAAGAGGAGTGCGGCGGCGGCAGTTATGGTAATGCAAGTGGTTTTGAGTAGAGGGGCTACCGTTTGAAGGAGGGAAGGTTTGGGGGTTTGATGGAGTGGAACTGATGAAGATGATGAGGAAGATGAAGCTCTAATGGAGGTTAACTTGAACGGCGACGATGACGATGAAGTCCTGAAAGAAACAGAAGATGATATGGGTTTAGCAAAAGACGGACGGTGGTGATTGAAAGAGAGATGCAGAGGTTGCAGACGGCAGTGTAGTATAGTAAGAGACTCCATTTCTTGGTGAACAAGAGAGAGTTTTGTGCTTGTTTTACATCTCTAGAACCCTGATTGAAGATAAAGCAGAGAAGTTCGAAGCCCTTCAATCACTGAGGAATCCAGAATTTGCGGTTTCTTGCTCCAAAACGGCCGCGTTTATAAAATACATTTCAGGCCATTGTACCAATAAGCAAGTGTTACAAGCCCAAAGCAATAATGAATTTGGGATAAATATAATTTATATATTTAAATTTCAAAATTAAAATAAATATTTTTAAATAAATATTTAAATAATTTTTTTTGATAATTTTTTAATTAGATAACCAATTTTTTTTACAATTTAGATAAATATAAAATTAAATAAGAAAATTAATTAGATAATTATCCATTTGATTTAATTGAAATATTATTCATATATTATCTATAGTGTTCTCTATTTTAAATTTTGATTTTAAATAAAAAGTTTAAAAAATTAATTATCAATTTTGGATCATTTAAGTAAAATTAAAATACAAGTAACATTTACATTTCAAAATTTTTATATATTATCCATTTGCTTATAAAAAAATTATTTAATTGAATAAGAAAATTAAATATGATAATTTAGATAATTAATATATTTTATAATTAAATTTATTATAATTTTTTTTTAAAATAAATAGGATATGGGTTTTATTACTCTTGAAAAATAAACAACAATACATAATAAAGCTAAAGAAACCTAAAAACGAGCAGGCCCCATCAGTAGGTACAGCCCAAAGAAAACTTAATAATCAACCCTATCTTAAACTCGAAAGAACAGAAATGAAATGAAAGAAATAGAAACTTCCTAACTTAACAAAATAAATCAACCAAGAAAAGAAATGTCCACTCCCTTGAAAAGAGAAATGCCCGTCACTCTCGAGAATGATCTCTTCAGATCCAGATGATTCTTCTCCCCCAAAACAACTACTGGTCAGAAAGAAACCCCCCTCCTTCCTCTGTTCGCTTGGCCGAAAAGATGCTCCAGATTTCTTGATTTCTAGAGGGGTGCGAGGTTAAACCCAACCCAGATCTCAATCGGGCTCTCGAAGGAAGTCATCCCTCCAGATCTGCGCTGCGAACCTGGAAACGTCACCAAACAGGTACGATTCGTTTCTTGATCTCAATCCTTTCCTTGCGATAGAGTCTGCAAGTTTGTTTGCCAGTCGACATACATGGTGAAACCGTATGCTGTGAAACTTCTCGAAAAGAGATTTTTTTTTATCTCGGATATAGCGCCCTATCTCTGAATAGTCCCTTAAATGCGAGTTGCATTTTTTAATTACGGTTAAAGAATCGCCTTCAACTGTAACTGTTTCCACCCTAAGATCAACACATACTCTAATCAATTCTTTGCATGCGAGGCCCTCCGCAGCGAAGGCAGATCTGACATTCGTGTGAAGAACGGATCTAGACGCTAACACCAGACCTTTAAAGTCCCGAACCACTATCCCTGAGCACGATTTTGAGCAGGATTTGTTACGTCAAAGCTCGCTTTTATCTCTCCCTCCGGTGGCGGTACTCAAACATTAGGTAACAGATTCCTACTAACTGCACATTCTTTAGGAAAGCTCAAATCACAAAAATATTGCTGAATGAATCCAGAAATGTCCTTGATAGATTGGATTTTCTTCTCATTAACGAACTTATTTCTGCTAGTCTAGAGAGCCCATAAAGAACAACAAAACAAACGACATTGATCACTCGATCCCATACTTAGAACCCAGGTACTCCACTCCAAGTAGTTTTGCAAATTCGTTGCACAAACCCATTGTAATCCTATTAATGACTAGACTTCTGATATGACAGGGCAATAACAAAACAAATGTTCAAGCGTTTTAGATCCATTACCGCACCTCAGACACATGGCATTAGGAACCATTAGGAACCAGATGCTTTCGGAGAAGGTTCACTCTCGTAGGACTAAGTTTTTAGAAGACCGCAAAAGTGCAATTTTAATTTTAGGAGGGATATCTAGATGTCATGTTTTCTAATAGTACGCTTTAGCAATTGGTTGTAATTCATAGGAATTAGGCGGTAGCAACCCAATTTGTATAAATTTATAGGCACTTTTTACTGTAAATTCATCTGAAGCCTTGTGATTTCACACCAGCTCGTCCGCGTGGGTAACCGAAGTTAGTGGGATCTAAAGGATATGCTCCATATACAGCAAAGGTATTGAGGATAGTCTCTCTCTTTCGCTCTCGATTTGCATGATCTATTAATTCCGCAACTAACTCGAAACTACAATTATTAATTGGATAGGTTATTTTAGAATTAAGAGAACCACGAAGCCAAGCATGATTGAAAATGGTATGCGATCCTCTTTCTCAACTCTTCAACATAAACCATCATTAAGTACCTTCCTCGAAGCCCAAATGTTGTTCCAAGTATAAGAAGCACCCACCCTTAATTCAGAGTTCAAAAAATTTGTAAATGAAAAATATTTAGCCTTCAATACCTGAGCTAGTTGTAAGTTAGGCTCAGTAACCAATTGCCAATCTTGTTTTGCTAACAAAGCCTGTAACAGTTGATTTTCAGTGGTGTCAGAAATAGTGATTTCGAGATCATAATTTTGACGAGTCGACTCATAAATTTATTAATTATTGCATAATTATGACGTCATTAGAGGTATTAAATTTTGATAAAATAATTTTATAGTTTGGATAGTTAATTAAACAAAAAAAGATTAAACTGTAAAGGTTGCAAAAGTAGAGTACAATTAAGTAGACAAACCAAATAAATAAATTAATCAAAGGGAATTAATTAGTGGATAGTCATGAGATATGAATTAAACATAATAAAATTTAATTAGGGTAATGATGGGTTATTTAAGCTTAATGATGAAAGTTGAAGAAATTACAAAAATTTCATTAAGTATATAAATTAAATTAAAGAAAGAATATGATATTTTTATTTTATCTTCTTCTTTCTCACGGTCAAGGTAGGAAAAATTAGGGTTTCATTTTGTTTCACTTTGAATCCTTATTTGAGTAAGTAAATTTCGTTTATTTTTAGCGATTTTTATGTTTTTGAGTTCGTATTAACATAATCTAATTAATTTAAGGATTAATTTGTGAATCTGTTAAATGTTTTAAAATTTATCATTGATGAAAATGCTTGTTTTTGAAAGTTTTAGATGGATTTGTATGTGTGATGTTGGATTAATCTTTTTGTAAAGTGGAATTAGATGAGATTAGAGTTTAATGACTAAAATGATAAAATAATGAAAATATATGTATTTTTTATGAAATGGTTACTTGCAAGGTGTGAGAATATTCATATTGCATGTTTTGAGCTTAAGGAGTAAATCGAATGAAAGTAAAAGGTTAGGAGTAAAATCGTAATTTTATTAAAAATGTTTAGATTGTGTTAAATGAATTGATTGTGTGATTTAATGTGAGAAATTGAATTATTTGTGGATGTAGATTACAATCGTGCTATCGATCGCGAAAAAAAAAAATTAGCTGAATGGTCTCTGGAGTCCATTCATAATTTTAATTTAGTCTGATAAATTCGTATTGTTAAATTTCAATTTAAATTTCATATTTTGTACTTGTATACAATTTATGTAAATTTAGAATGATGAACGGAAGTGAGGAAGACGGGAACAAAAGAAAGGAAAAGATAACGGACTTTGAACCGTAAATACAAAAAGTTCGATGACTCGTGTCATTGTGAGTTATATGAATCCTATTACGGATTAAAGGTTCGATGACTCTGTCACAGTGAGTTATATGGATCTTATTACGAATTAAAGGGTCCGATGATTTTATGTCATCGTGAGTTATCAAACGTGAATTGAAATCAACAATCGAAGTATACATCTTACTTTGTTTGATTTGATTAGATTGTACAACTCTTGAAGTTTGATAAATTTGTTTAACTTTATGAACTTGTTAAGCTATAAAATGTTTACTCGTGAAAATTGTCGTTTTGTACATTCAAATTTACTGTTCGGAAATCGGATCATCTTGGAGCATTATACTATCTCAGAGTTGTTCGGTAGTTTTTACATCACTTGATTATATGACGTGTATTAGGATAATGTTATCTTTTATTTTACTCGTTCGAGATTGTGACAAACTTAATATGTTTTAATGAAATATTGAATGTTGTAATGTATGTTCAAGTTAGAATGTTGACTTAGAGATACAATGTAATGACTTGGAAATTATAGAATTTGTATTGGGGTATTATATATTGAAGTAAAAAATGATTTGTGTTGATAAACTTGTGTTCTGACATGATTCTTGAGATTCTTCATATTTATTTCGATAGAATTCATACATATATTGGTAGAAGTACAAGGTAAGAGAGAGGTTATTCATTGATTTAAGATGTATTGATAATTGTATAGTAGGTATTGATAATTTTATACTTAAAAATATCGGTAGTTTGTGTACTTGTTGTATCGGTAGAAGTTGTAGGTTGAGATTTTTTAGCTCTTTGGAGTTTTTAGTATCGATAGAGACTTGACTTATATCGGTAGTTGCCTAATTTATATTGATAGAAATGTCAAGGGTATCAGTAGAAGTCTGTATTGTTTCTTAAATTGTTTAGTGACTTGACAATTATCGATATTTGTTCAACATGTATCGATAGAAATCTTCAAAAATCTTGGAATTGATATTTTTGCCCTTCTTAAAATGTGATGTTATCTAATTAATGATTTATGATAAGTTAAATGCATTCTTTTATTAATTTGAGATTAAATGAAATGAAATTAAAAGATAAACTGTTTTACATGATCAGAAAGATATCAAAATCTTAATTGACGACGGGTTCGAGGTTTTGGTGTTTTAAAGCCACATTAAAGTTGGCAAAGTTACGAAAATCTAACCTACCATCCTCTTTTGAAACGCATAATTTCTTTTAATCATACTAATGCAACCCTTTCTATCTTTTAATGTTTAAAATGCTAACATTTTATTCCTTCTTACCAAGAACAATAATCCTAATTACTCTTTTGTTTTATTCCTTCTTACCAAGAACAATAATCCTAATTACTCTTTTGTTTTATTCCTTCTTACCAAGAACAATAATCCTAATTACTCTTTTGAATTGGTAGAGATGTGCACACCCTTAACTTGGGAGATTTTTAATCTAATTGAATCACTTGTATTGAAATTAAAGAAAGCGATAAATTTATTGAAATTGAGACATTGATCCAAATTAAGCTCATATTTTAATAATATGTCATTCAATACTTGAGCCCTTGAAAGAGATGCTTTATTAAACAAAATACATCGTCAGCAAACAGCATATGCGAAATTTTAGGCCCTTTTTGACTTGCCTTAACCCTTTGTAGGGACCATCCCAAGTAGCTAACCTCATTAGAGCAGACAAACTTTTACTACAGATTAAGAATAGAAACAGGCTAAGAGGATCTTACTATCGTAATCCTCGAGTAGGTTTGAAAAAACGGCCACCCCTCCCATTAATGTTCACCAAGTATGAAATAGAGGAGATACAACTCATAAAGAGATTAATCCAACCTGTAAAAAAAACCCATCTTTTACATCACCCCACTTAAAAAACACCATTCAACTCGATCATAAGTTTTGTTCATATCAAGTTTGAGAGCCATAAACCATTCTTTACCCCCACGTTTCTGTCCAAAACTGTGTAAAAGTTCATAGGCTATTAAAACATTATCTAAAATTAAACGACTAGGAACAAAAGCACTCTGAGATTTTATCAATACATTTATCCAACACCTTTCATAACCTATTAGCAAGAGTCTTGGCAATAATTTTGTATAGAACATTACATAAACTAATTGGGGTGAAAACTTTGCATCTTTGTCGCATTCTAAACTTTGGGGATAAGAATAATACTGATAGCATTAAGCTCTTTAAGACTAGCCCTTCCATTCAAAACATTCAAACAAAAAAGACTTACTTCCTTACCCACAATATGCCAATACTTTGATAAAATAGTGCTGGAAACTATCAATACTCGGTGCCTTAATAGGTCTCATCTCCTTCAACGCCATCAAGATTTCCTCCCTTGAGAATGCCGACTTCAATTCAAAATTATCCTCCGTTGAGATACATTCATTAACACATGATAAAATAAACGACATATCATTTAACCCATGTCGAGAAGTGAAAAGATCTTCGAAATAGAGCTTAGCTATTTGAGCCATTCTAGCATGATCCCTTGTGCATCTACCCTCCTTATCCTCAAACACCTTGATCGAGTTTCTTGATCATCTCTGTGTTGCACTTTTATGAAAGAAAGACGTATTCCTATCCCCATGCTTTAACCAATTCACCCTCGCTTTTTGTTCCCAATACTACTCATCTTTATAAATCTCTAAGTTTAGGTGAATTTTAGTATCCATAATCTTTGTTAAAGTATCATCCTCTCTATCGTCATCCAACAAAATCTCCAGTTTCTGCGTTAACATTTTCTTCACACTGATCATCTCCTTTCTCTTACGCCTTTCCTACGTGCTCAACCCTATTTGAAGGTGATCTAATTTTCGTAAAAGGCTCCCCTCTGTGAATCCCATATGCGTCGAACTTCTTCCTCAAATGTCAGCTCTAACGTCCACCACAGTTCAAACTTAAAAGGAATGAGAAATTGGTCATTCATCCTTGAAATAAGCATAAATTAACAATGGACAATGATCAGAAAATGAATGAGAAAGGTGCTTAATAGTCGCATTTGCGAAACACTCCAACCATCCCATATTTGCTACTCACCTATCCAATCTTTCCCAAAGATTATTTTATGCCAAATTCCCACGTTCCCAAGTATACTATTGATCTGCCAATTTTACACATAGAAAATTGAACTAGTTTTCGCATTTGAAGAGCTTGAAATCAAGTATTTTTCTTTATGTTTTTATATATTTTAACTTAGTCTTTATCTTTTGAATAAATTGTGTTAAAAGGTTATTTTATTGCCTTTAAGGCCAAATGAGGCCTAAAGATTGGCTAACCTATTTCGTGAGTGCGGAGGAGAACATTAACAGTTAAACAAAAGTGAAACTGATCACTTTATCATGACATAGGAGGCTCTATGTCGCAACAAAGGAACCAACAATGAAGATGAAAGAGATTGCCTGTTTCGTCGCGACACAAGACCTAGTGTGTTGCGACATCGGCCCCTGAATGTTGTTTTTGCGCCAAGTGAAGGGCGCTTTGATCTTTACAATGCCAGTTAAACATAAAAGATGGCAATTGATCAAGGGTGGATGAAAACGACCGACCAAGGCTATAAATAGGGCTTTTAGCATTAGGTTTAAACACATCATTTACTAACTTTTAGCTTTTACTTTGTATTTTCATTTAAGAAATGAGATTGTAGAACTCGTACAAACATTCAAGGAATTTTTCCCGATAGATTGCCAATAAAATTAAAGTTTCTTTTTCATTTGATCTCTTCAATTTTATGCTTTCATATATTGTTGTGTTGATTATGTTAAGAAAACCACGAGGAACTAATTCCATTTTTGGGAATTAGGAAGTGTAAGTATGATTATTTAATTATTGTTTAATAGGAATTTCTCCTTTCAGAACAACTATTTGGGAAAGGAAGAACATCAAATAAAAACTAGGCCTGACAACCCTAGAACGTCATTTAGGTTGAAATGAACCCAAAATTGGTATTGCCCATCTGTGAAAATCTTTTCCCCAAATCGATTTAGATTGTGACATCGAGAGATAAGTAGTCTTTGTCGACTTGCTATACTAACGGAAGATCGGAATATCCAACTGGGGTAGTGACTAGTTGATTGAAGAAAAATCCCCAAAACCCAACCATTGAAGAACTCATATTGAAGCAACCTAATATCCCTAAAGTCATTTATTGATTCTCTGCATCTCAACTTTTTACTTTTATTTCTTTTCTTTTTATGCTTTGCACAAACGACCTTTTTATTTTATTTCGTACTATAATCCCTAAAGTGATTACTAATTACTTATATTATTCGTAAGGATCTGATTCACTTTTGCCTCACGCCTCCTTTGGGTATGATCTTAGGAATACTACTAAGTGTTCCGTTGTAACACACTATATTTACAACTTGACCCGAATACTTGCGGAAGCCTAAAACTTATGCCGAACGAGAGTACGTTCGAAGGCGGTCAAGTTGTTTGTGCCTTTGCTGGGGAGGCAATGCTTTAGTGAATTTTATTCTTTCTTTGTTAGATACGAACTAACAATAGTAACAATTTTTATTTTTCAGATTTACTAAAATCTACCATATTATTCTTAGACTATGAACGCTTATGATTATTTCTATTCAGATGACATTTACGATGATGACATCTCTGATGATGATATCTATGAAGATGGGTATTATGAAGATTGAGAGATCTAGGAAAATCAAAGGTTATTAATGCTAGAGTTGAGTCAACTCCGTGGAGAAGTCCTGATTCCCGATAGTAACCAATTTTCTAGAGGTGCATATTTCGAATCTGAACACATGGAACAAGAACAAGAGAAGCGGTTAGGTGCGGAAACAAAAAAGAATTCTTTGAAGAATTTTCTGATCAAACCAACGAGCAAATCGATTTTTCATCAATGGAATGAAAATTTGGAAGTGTTTTGAAAGTCGAGATTGAGTCCTAATCCAATGAAGAATGGATCCCTATAGAGGAAGATAACGGTTCCCATACACATAATTTAGATCTTCAATTAATTACTATTACAGACATGCCAACAAAAGAAATATTAATTGAAGACATTATAGATAAAAAAAAATTAAATTTTCGATGGAAAATGGCTATAATGTATAATACTTTCCTATAGCAACAAATCCTTATAGAAATTACTAACGTGAAAATCTTCCAATTTTTGCAAATAACAAGAAATATTTACAAGCCAGCGCCTCGATTCTCAGAAATCATAATAATACAATCCTCAAGAGAAGAAGTACGTCATTGGACAAAGTAATTATTGTAGTGTTATCACGAACCAAAATATATAAAATTATGTGAAGTAAATTATTAAGAAGAGGAGACAACTGCAGTAATGTCAATACAAAAAAATTCAGTGATCCAAGTATTTTTACTGAATGAGGTAATTGAACAGCTATTAGATCACCACACAAAGGTACACAAAATTCATAAGTGGATCATCAATGAAGACAGTCACAAGAATGGGTGTTGGCATAAATTCACAGCTCTAGTGGATAAATATGATCGAAGAAAGGAGTTGGCAGTGATTAACGTAGGCAAAAAAGAGAAATTTCGAGAAAGAGATAAACCCCAAAGAGTAGCCTGGCATGACGATTGCTGGACGAACAATGATAGAACGAACTATACTCGAGTATCAATGTGCACACTAACACTCTTGTCAAACAATTTTGACAAGTATTAACATGCATTTTTATATATATTTATACTAATCTAACTAACTCTATGATATTTTCACATTTCAGGGTAATTTTCTTGAAACTAACATGTTTGTCGCGACACAACTATTCGATGTCGCAACAAAGTAACTAGACTACACCAATAACGTCCTGGCATTCTATGACGCGACATACCCCTTTTGTATATTATGACAAAGGGGTCAGATTGCTAAATTTCAAAACTGATAGGTTTGTTGCGACACAAAAGGTGCTATGTTATGACAAAGGGGTTAGATTGTTGGAATATCTAGACTAATAGGTTTGTCGTGACATAGGGGAAGCTACATCGCGGAGAAATAGGTACTAGAAGGTTGGTTGCGACATACCCAAGTTATGTCGCGACATCGTCTGCAAAAATTACGGGGTTGACCCAACCTACTTGCACAACCCGACGGCCAACCTCATATTTTACCCGATTTTTAAACATTAAAACCCTAAAATTTCATACCTCTATATAAACTAGCTTAAACTGAACACATTCTTTTCACTTAAACACTCTTAACATATTCCTAAAACTCTCTCAATCCCTCATTATTTATTCCTTTTCAAACCTAAAACCCCATTCTTTCAAAGGCTACACTCCATCTCCAAGGCTTATTCCAATCTAATTGGCAAGGCACAACTCCAAGGTATTTCTAATAACTTTATTGTTCCATTTATCATTGTTCATCTTTGCTTTGATAGATTACAATGCCTCCCCGAAAGAGAACACTAGTGCAAGAGAGTGACAGTGACTCGGAGCATGAGCGATTTGGGAGTGCCCAAATAGAGAAATACTTCCTAGTTTCATAGGGACGACCCTTTATCCAAGAACAAGGTTTGGAACCGTCGATGATCCTTTGCAAAGAGATATGGCCGCTTGTAAGGTACCATCCATGGGAAAAATTCTGTGTTTCCCCGACAGGTAACATTGTAGTACCTGTAGTCCATTAATTCTATGTCTCTCTTAAAAGAGATATTGTTAAGCGTAGGGCTATAGAAAATGTATGTGTACGAGGAAAATATGTTTCGATTTTACCTTATAAAATTTGTGAATTTTATAATGTGCCCTTTTATGAAAAAGACTATCTTAATGAGGTTGATTTAGATTTATTCAAGAACATTGATATAGATGAAGTAGTTAGATTTTTGACTGAAAGTAGGGGTCGTTGGAATTATCAACCCGATTATGGCTCACCCTCAAATTTTAATCAAGCAATTATGTTCCCGATTATGAAAATGTTGATGAAATTTTTGGCCACTAGGATAGCACCGGCCTTAAATGTTTCTAACGTTAACGCTTTTCAAGCTATTTTGTTGTATGCGATTTTGCAGAAAAACGAATTTGTGTAGGGTGATGGATTTACAAAGAAATGCAAAATTGGACAAAAAATAAAAAAGCTAGACTTTTCTTTCCTCATCTTGTGACGACATTATGCAAGAAGGCAGACGTGCAAATGGGCGACAACGAACCATTCCTGAAGGCAACACGAAGCATCATTGGTGATTCCATATATAAACAATACGTTGAGCTTTAGCGAAAACAAATCGATGAATGAAATCAAAAAAGGAAAGAAAATATGAATGTGCCAGCTTCTTTAAAACAAAAGGATACTGCAAGAGCTCAAAAAGGGTATGAGGGAAGCATTGAAGGGAAGCTTGGTGGCATGATTCGGTGGATGTATGAAACAAATTCTGTGTTAAAAGAGTTTGCAAGAATACTTGGATTACCTACTCCAAACTATCCACTGAACATGTTTGGGAACAAAGAAAGAGATGAAGATGAAACTGAGTTGGGAGGGACCAACGTGGAGCAAGAAGATCCCAACACTAAAGATGAGTATGAGGCAATGTTTCAGCCTTAATACTCAATTCCCAAAAGACCAGTGATTCGGAGTCCTGCAAGACGACAACGTGAGAGCTCTCACCAAAAGTATTTCGGCAAGGGAAAGGCTCCAATGGACCTTCAATCCGAATTGGAGGAAGAAGATTGAAATTTCATTTTTGGTAGTTTTAGATTTTATTTTATTTTAAGACTTGTAATTTTGGGGATGATTTTTGGCTTTTTGATTTTAAGACTTATATAATTTGTAGGAGTAGGATTAGGATTTATTTTTGCATATATGATTTAATTCTTTTTTTTATGGATCTCACACTATGGAGACACATGAATTTCGAGCATTCAAGACAAAAGGAAGAAGGACAACCACCACGAGAAAAAGAGAACCTTCATGATCAGTCGGGTAACTTATTTCCTTACCATTTAATGGGTTACGCATTGAGGACAATGTGTTTTCTAAAGTGTGGGGGGTAACATAGGAATTTTGGCATATAGTTTTAATTTTCAGTTTTTATGTTTTTCTTTTGATGTGTGCTTGAGCTTGTAGGAATACAAGTGATTGGTTAGGAGAATGTATAATAGGTTGATTGTATTTGTTGATAAAGTTGACATGATGATAAGAAATTTTTAAATTTTTTAGCATGAAATTTTTGAGTTTTATAGGTTACATTAAGTATAGATAGAAAGGTACTATGGATACCAAGTGATATGCATAATATAAGGAAACAAACATGCTTAGTATTTATGATAGATAGTAATTTTGAGATTATATAACTAAATTGATATTTATGCATATTAAGGTGTTTGGGGATGACCTAAGGCATTGTTTGATTGCATTTAGAGCTAAAAAGGCATCTCCTATTTTGACTTTTTAATTAGTACCCATCTTTGAGCCTTATGACCCCTTTATTATGTACCACACTACAAGCCTCTAAAGCCTCAAATGATGATTTGTGTATACTCTCTTCTTTGGTCCTGTTTTGCATGGAAATAGACGTTTGGTCATATGTATTAAGGGTAAGTAAACACGTTATGGTGGAGGTTATAAAATAAAAAGGGAAATAAGAAAATCAATATAATGTATGAACTCTAGTTTAGCCTAAAAGGGAGAAATAATGAAAAATAAAAAAGAAAAATAAAATGAGAAAAAACAAAATAAGAGAATCATGAATAAGAAAACATATGAAGAGTGACAAAATCATAAAGTCACCAAAAAGAAAAAGAGAATCTTGCTCGAGAAACAAAAGAAAAGAGAATACTCATAGGCTATCTAAAGAGATTGCTTTATATTGAAATTTCCTAAAATGGAGAGAAAAGGAAGGTAAGAGAAGGAAAAATAAGAGGGTGAGATGGAATAGGACATTAAGGGGAAGACTAAGGAACAATACAATGTGTCAAACTATTTTTGTGTTTGTAACCCTTTTGTGCTTGACTGTTCTTTGAAATTCATACCTATCCTAAGCCTCAACACGTTACAAGTCGAAAAACTCTATGTGACTTAAAAACTTTATGCATGATTAGACGTGGAAATTGCATAAATCTCATTATAACTATCTGTATTGTACTAAGATAATCAAAATACTTATATTAGGCATTGACGAGTTTATATTGATAAAACTTTAATATTTGTATGTCTTGTAACCTACTGAACTTGTATTGTTTCTAATAAAAAAGGTAAAATTGCTAACGCATCATGTTAGAATTATTGGGAAATACATAATGCCTAGAGTAGATGTTAAAAACCTAATCCTTGTATACTATAGCTTCAAGCTCGTTTGCTTTTCTCTCGTTATCCCTTTATTTGTTGCTTTATTTGATTTTTCTTGTTTTGTTTGCTTGAGGACAAGCAAAGACTTAAGTGTGGAGGAGTTTGATCTATCGGTTTTATACCTAGCAGATTAAACTAATTTTTGCATTTTAAGAGCTTGAAATCAAGTATTTTTCTTTATGTTTTTATAGATTTTAACTTAGTCTTTATCTTTTGAATAAATTGTGCTAAAAGGTTATTTTATTGCCTTTAAGGTCAAATGAGGCCCAAAGATTAGCTAACCTACTTCGTGAGTGCGTAGGAGACCATTAGCAGTTGAGCAAAAGTGAAACTGATCACTTCGTCATGACATAGGAGGCTTTATGTCGCAACAAAGGGACTAGGAGTGAAGATGAAGTAGTCTGCCTACTTTGTCGCGACACATCGGCCCCTGAATGCGATTTTTGCATCAAGTGAAAGGTGTTTCGATCTTTACAAAGCCATAAACACAAAGGATGATAGTTGACCTAGGGTTGATGAAAACGGTCGGCCAAGGCTATAAATAGTGCCTTTAGCACTAGGTTTAAACACACCATTTACTAGCTTTTAGTTTTTACTTTGTATTTTCATTTTAGAAACGAGGTTGTAGAACTCGCATAAACGTTCGACGAATTTTCCCAACAGATTGCCAATACAATTAAAGTTTATTTTTCATTTGATCTCTGTAGACACTCGATTTTTTCCAAGCCTAGTTGGAGGCCCATATGTTCTTTCTTGGGCCCATTGGAAGCGCACTCAATTTTGGGTCAAATAGAGATCTTTGTTTCTCTTTTCTTTTTGGGCTTGTCAAAGACCCAAATTATCATCATCATCATAATCATCATTATTATTATTATTATTATTATTATTAGGGTTTCATGAACCATACCTCCTCTTTTGCCACATATCATAAACATCCAAGAAAGTACCAAACCATTAACCAAAAGATCAAATGAAACATAACAAAAATTACAAATAAACAAGATTAGGAAACATTATATATGCATGAAATGAATTGAAAAAAGGGGACTTTTTATATTCTTATTTTTTACAAAAAAGGTAAGAAAAAAAAACAAGAAGCGTGTCATTTTCTTCTTCTCTTCTCTTTTTTTTTTTTTTTTTGCCATGGACATATCATGAAGCATGGGGTTTGGATTTCGGATGATATCGGACCATCAATCCTCTACCTTTAGGAACCCCAAAAATCCCATTTTCCTTTTCCTTTCCACTTGCTAAAATAAAGGTTATTTTTTAAAAAGAAAAATAGCTTAATTTTGGGAAAAGTTTTTGTTTTTTTTTTAAACAATTTCAAAATAAAAGTTTTGTTTTTTAAATAAAATAGTAATTTCTTTAAAAAAAATAAAGTTTATATTTTTAAAAATAAAAATTTGTTATTTTAATTATTTTAAAGAAAAATTTAAATTTTTAAACAAAGTTTTGATTTTTTTTAATTATTTCGTAATAAAATTTGGATTTTTAAGTAGAATAGTAATTTTCTTTAAAAAAAAAGAAAAAGTTTAGATTTTTAAAAATAAAAATCTGTTTTTTAGTTATTTTAAGGAAAAAGTTTAATTTTTTAAACAAAGTTTTTGTTTTTTTTAACTATTTTTAAATAAAAATTTAGATTTTTAAGTAAAATAGTGATTTTCTTTAAAAAAAAGAGAAAATTTAGATTTTAAAAAATAAAAGTATGTTTTAAATGATTTTAAAGAAAAAATTTAAATTTTTAAACAAAGTTTTGATTTTTTTTTAAACTATTTCGAAATAAAAATTTAGATTTTTTTAGTAAAGTAGTAATTTTCATTAAAAAAAGAAAGAAAGTTTAGATTTAAAAAAATAAAAATATATTTTTTAGTGATTTTAAAGAAAAAGTTCAAATTTTTAAACAAAATTTTGATTTTTTTTTAATTATTTCGAAATAAAAGTTTTGATTTTGAAGTAAAGTAGTGATTTTATTTTAATCAAAAGAAAACCTTTGATTTTAAAAAAGAAAGAAGAAATTTTCGCCCACCGTACATGATGGCTCCATCACCGGAGCCGAAGAACCGTTGGGTTTTCTGATGGTGGAGTCATGACCAACATAGAAGGAGGAAGATAAAGAGAAAGAGTTTTTTTTTTTAAATGAGGTTGAAAAATGGGGGAAAAAAAATAGATTTTTCCTTTTTATAAATGCCAAAATGGCTAATTTATTCCCACCCTCCAAACTTTTTAAATTTATGAAAAATATCATTTTTTTGCAATGATGCCCTCACTCTTTGGCATATTTACACCCGTAATCCTTTTGTTTATTAAAACCTTCGATTTAATATGAAATTTCAAAATTAAAAGCAAATTAATTGCTACATCAATCCTCTATCATTCACATTTTTTATCTTTTAATCCCAAAATCAAGCTGTCGTTTTGTTTCCATTTTAATAAGTTATTTACACTTATATCTTCTTCTTTTTTTTATTTGCATTTATGCTTTATATGTTTGACGTCAATTTGGCATTTTATTTTAATTTTTTTTATTTATTCTTATTTCATATTTATTCATTTTCATGTCTATGTATATTTATACCTTTTTTTTACACTTGAATTTAGGTTAGTTTTTAAGATATTATCTACCATTTACTCTAGAAAAATATTAAATAATATGTAGGATATTTCTTTATTAGGATTTTAAATTAATTTAATTATCGTAGGAAAATCAATATGTAAATATTTTTTAGGACTTTGTTTAAGATTAAACCTAAGGATTTTTGTGGGTGAATTGTACATTATAAGTAGGCCTTTTTAAGTATTTTATTTTAGATACCTTTTAAGATAGCTAATAAATGTCATCTAAGATATGTTATTTTAGGATTTTGACGAATTTAAACTTTAGATAAATTTTTTTATAGTAAGATAAATCATAAACCCAACATAGGATACTTTCGTAAGATCTTGATAGATTCAACATTATTAATTAAATCTTTTAAAATAATAATAATGATAAATGATTGAAAAAGTTGTAGTTGAATTTTAATATTTCTCTTAATTCATTAGTAATTTTTAGGTTTTTTTAGGATTCTAAAATAAAATTAATTTTAAGAAGTGAATGTATTTTACTAGAGTTATTTAGGTATCCTCTAGGGTTCTCGTTAGAAGTAAAAATCTCTAATTCAAGTTTTAAATTAAATAAGATTGGTGAACACGTCTTAGTCAAGTTATAAGTAAATCAAAGTAATGATAAAAGATCGAATAAGTTGGAGATGAATTTTAATATTTCCCTTAATTCATTAGTAATATTTTTTAGGTTTTTTTAGGATTCTAAAATAGAATTAATTTTAATAATTGAAGGTATTTTACTAAAATTATTTAGGTATCCTTTAGGGTTCTTGTTAGAAGTAAAAATCTCTAATTTAAGTTTTAAAATAGATAAGTTTGGTGAATACGTCTTAGTCAAGTTAAAAGTAAACTGGAGGCATTTTTTAGAATTTTTGTTTAAGATTTTCATAAGATTTTAGCCTAAATTAAGACATTAATATGCTTAAATAAAAAACAAACTAGCTCCTAAGACCCTGTAAGACTATCTCTGATAGGCATTGTGGGGGTGCTATAACCTTCTCCACAAGTAACCGTACTCTCGAACCCGAAATTTGGTGATAAGATTGAGTCTAGACTTTTTAGAATTTTTCGTAGTATTAATTCTAGACTTTTAGATGATAGGTGACTAACCACCCTAGCCCAAATTGGTTAGTGGCGACTCTACATTAATTTAGATTGTTCGTGTCTAGCTTTGCTTACTAGGCTCTCGTACTCTTAAGTAGGCAATGTTATGACAATCTCTTCAATTTTATGCTTTCATATATTGTTGTGTTGATTATGATTAAGAAAACCATGATGAACTAATTCCATTTTGGGGAATTAGGGAGTAGAAGTATGATTATTTAATTGTTGTTTAATAGGGATTTCTCATTTTGGATTAGCTATTTGGGAAAGGAAGAACATCAAACAAACAATAGGCTTGACAATCCTAAAATGTAATTTAGGTGGGAATGAATCCAAAATTGGTATTGCCCATCCTTGAAAATGTTTTCACCAAACTGGTTTAGACTGTGATATCTAGCGATAAGTAGTCTCTGTTGACTTGCTATGCTGGCGGAAGATCGGAAGATCCAACTGGGGTAGTGACTAGTTGATTTCTTTATTCGTGGATTAATTTATTTAGTTGTCTAATGTCGTTTTAAATTGTTGAATATGTGTTAAATATTGATTTATTTATTCATTTCATTTGCTTATCCTATTTTGATGTATTTGTTTATTCTTTTATTGATGAAATTGATTAATGCGTATGTCGACTCTACCGTCATGGGGCAGCTATAATTGTCATTCATGTTTTATCTTACTTTTGGTCCTACGCCGGATCCATCCCGTTTAGGAGGAGTAGCCTTAGGCTTTCGTGTGGCAATATGTCACCGCATAAGTTTAAGGACTACTCCATGGTTAAGATGGACATAAATGTTTATGTAGCAAATGCTACCGTGTATGCTATGAAAGTTTAACCTGTAATGACCTAAATTCACAGGCACCAGGAAAGTGAGTTATAGGGCCTCCGTCTTAGTAAACCGAGTTCGTAAATAATTATTAGGAGTAATTATGAGTCTAGTAGTGTGTTTAATTAGGCTTTGATTAGGTGAATTTAGTTAAATTTAGAGTAATTAATAAAAAAGACTAAATTGAATAAGGGTGAAGCCTAATTATAGATTAAAAGAAAGAAAGAGGGACTAAAATGGCAATTATGCCTATTTCATAATTTGTGGCAGAAAAATAATGAGAAAAATCGAAAGATTTTTAATGATTTAAGTTATTATTAATTAATAATAGAATATAATAGTATAAATTATTATTTAATTGATATTATCTTATTAGATTAATGATATATATATATTAAAGCCAAATGTATGGTAATAAAATATACATGTGTAAAAATTATATTTGTACATTTGTAAAATAAATATTAATTTACTTATTATTTAAGCAAATAGATATTTATAATTTATTAATATTATTACTAACTAATATATATATAAGACATAAAAGAATAAAGAAAAGAATAAAAAACAAAAGAAGGAATAGAAGAATAGAAGCTTAAACGAAAAAGGAAGGGAGAAAAAGGAAGGAAAAAGAAAAAAGGTGAAACTAGAATTTTGAAGTTTTAAGTTTTAATTGGTAAGTCAATTAAGCCATTTTTTTTTAAATTAGATGTTTTAGAAGCTTTAGAACAAATTTTGATGAAATTAAGTTGAGGTCTTGGAAGTTTTAAGGTTTTTGAACATAATTCATGTTGAACAAAATAGTGAATTGGGGAATTAATTGAATGAATTTCAAGTTAGAATTAATAAAGAGATTAAATTATAAAAGAAGCTATAAGTTTTGTGATAGAGGGATTAAATTGAAAGAAATTTTAAATTAGGGTTTTATTATGAACATTAGATAGTTAAGTAGAATGTGGAAGGAAATTGAATAAAAATAAAGTATGAATTTAGTTAGAAAAATAAATGAGTTAATTAGGATTAAATTGGAATTAGGGTATAAATTGGATAGAAATTCAATTATTATTATAAATTAGTGCTGTAATTAATAGCGTAAATTATTATTATTTTCGTAGCTAGCAAAAAACCCGAAGCATCGACACAAAAAGGAAAGGAGAAAGTTATCTAGGAGTAATCGCGAAATTTGGGTTTGTATTACTATAATCTGAATTATTCAATATTTAATGTTTATTTCGATATTTATATTTAATAAGTAAATATGAGGTAAGCGTTAATATTGAGATGAATGAAAATTTATATTGAATTAATAGTATATTTGAATTGAATTTGAATGATTTGTGATCAAAATTGAAAGTGAAAGTGAAATTGGAATTGAAAGTGATATGAATTGTAAATTGAAAATCCCTATTAACTAGTCAGACTGAGTTAGATATAGTTGACATGAAATAGGATTGAAAAAGTTCAGGGATACTTCGACCTTGAGTCGATGAGACACTGGGTGTCATTATTTTACTTCGGATAGATTCAATGAGGTACTGGGTACCACTTTACTTTAGCTAGGCCGATGAGACACTGGGTGTCACTTTATTGCTTCGAACTATTCGATGAGGCACTGAGTGCCATTCTGGTGTGTTTGGTTGGATCCGTGTATCTGCCAAGGTCTGAGTCTTGTTAATGGGGATAAACAATGTGAAAAAGAAAAATTGAATTGAAATGAAAAATTTATGCATATAAAGTGATATGTGATGAAATTGAGAAAAGAGAATGAAATGGATAAATCAAAGGTTTCAAAAGTTATTAGTACCTAATTGTTTATGATATTTGGTTGTTATTTGGTTAAATTGATTTGTTATTGTTATGGAATGAAAGTGGTGTATGAATTAAGATAATATGTGTTCATGTATTATATGATTGATTGTGTGAAATTTATTTGGTTATTTATAATTTGAATTATAGTAATACCACTGAGTATGAAATACTCAGCGTACTGTTGTTTCCTTGTGCAGGTTAGTAGAAATTAAGGTCCTGGTTCGGCATCCAGATCGATCCCGACCACAGTATAAATTCGGTGATGTAATTTTTCCCCTTTTGGTGAAAGTGACATGTACTAAGTGTTGTATAGGTTACATGTATATGCTTGTAATGTTGGTTGTAAAAAAAAATATACTATATTTTGATATTAGTTTAATAAAATGGTAAAGAGTATATTATAAAATTTGACATTAAGTTTGAATGAAAATGAATAAAGTTATTAGTAAATTTTGAGTAATATTAAGAATGTTTAATTATTAAATTAATATGTTAATGAATTGATTAGGTGAATTTGAGTATAAATTGTTTTGGTTGCGGGTTGAAATTGCAGGAAAGGTTAGATGTTTATAAAAGGGGTTATATTGAGTTTGAAAAAAAAATTTACGAAAAATTTACGGAGCACCAGAACAAGTCCCAATTCCCTTTCTAATACGTATTTTGAGCTTCGAGGGCCCCATTAAGGGAATTTATGATTATTTTATAATATGTCCATTAATTAATTATTTATTATTTGTAAATTGTTCGATATGTCTGGTAGTACCCCATAACCTTATTTCGGTGATGGTTTAGGGTTAAAGATCTGCTCAGGATATATTGGAAGCAGAACGTCGATTTTCGGGGACCTTTAGCCAATCTGATGGGGTTGCCTGTAGATACGATAAAAGCAAGGTTAAAAGATAAAAATGATCCTTGCATTTCTTGGTCTGACATTAGGGATGCTATGGAAAAGGCCAACGATGATAGACATTTGGCATTGTTGGCATTTGACATATACGAGTTAATTGTGTTCCCAAAAGCTTTGGGATATGTAAGTGTGGAGCTAGCTGATTTTCTGTTTTAGATTGAAAAAGGGGCGAATCCTGCTTCAGCAGTCTTAGCTGAAACCATTATTTCACTCAATTTCATCAGAAGGATAGGAGACAGGCAGTTTTTAAGATGCATGCAGTTGTTGTTCGTATGGATGAAAAGTCATTTTTAAGTGATTGTATAAGCGTTTTTGTCAAGTGTTTTTTCCTTTGACCAAGCCTATAGAGGAATTTTTGGAAAGTCAGTGGCCTCCTAATTAATCGATTGAGGAGTGGGTTCAGAACCTTAGTACATTGACATACCAAGAAATAGAATGGAGGGCTCCATGGATTATTTGGAGCATGGTACTCATCGGGTGCGATGGTCATTTGTGGGTTCCTTTAATTAGCATATGGGGAGCTGTCAGTTATTTCTCGTTGATGGTTCTGAGCCAATACGGGTATGATCAATGCGTACCTGCTACAGCTGGTTTAAACAAAATGGAAATTCGGTTCAGGACCCAATATTTTGGAAGAAATTGGAATAGATACGAATCAAGTGGGGTCAAACTTTAAGCTTGCAATCAGGAACCTTTTTCAACCATTCCCCCTCGGAAACGTATATCCAGTTACGCCTAAAAAGAAGCAAAATCTCTGTGTCAGCACAATTTAAGGGAAAGAGGAAGGTCCCAGATGAAGTAGCCTAGCTAATAGAAAAGATACGCGATATAGAGATACATTTGAGGGGAAGAGATGAAGAGGTCAGACATCAACAAGAGCATCATTAGACATATGTAAAGGAAAAGGAGGAAGAAATCATGAGAAAACAACATCAATACCGCTTAGACATGAAGAGGAAAGAGGGAGAATTAAGAATACAGTTAGACTGATGTCAACGAGAAATATCTGACTTGTTTGCTCAGATTCAGAGGTTGGATACAGATCTGAGTCTATGGGCTAATGAACTCCAAAAAGCGCAATAACAAGAGCGAACCTGGAGGAGGGTGTCTAATGAGAAAACTAATGAAATGAAGGTGATAGAAGAGAAAATTTGTTATTTGACTAAATAATTAAAGACAAAAGAAGAGCAAAACAAAGAGGCCATGGATGAATGTACGGAGCTTGAGGAGTGTTTCATCGCAGTGGAACAAATGGTAGTAAGCTGAAAAGAAGTGTTTGCAACAATGCACATGGAAGGTTAGGTTTTCGCTCAGCAAGTCGAAGACATATGTGAACAAATTGAAGAACTCAAAAAAAAATCTACCCCTTTTGCCACCAGGAATGAGTCTGCAATGAAATCTCTAGAGGTGGCTCAAGCACATTACCTAAAGTTCATCAAACTCATGAGGAGGAAGAAGAAGAACGACGAGTAGAGATTTGCCCTATGGCAATAGGATCAATTAGGATTTTCTTTAATTATGAATGAAAAATGAAAAAAGCTTTGTAAGTCGAACAATTTTTGAACCTTCTATAAAAGAAAAGGTTATATTCGAGTATATTTACAAAAATGTGCCCCAATTTCATTCATTCATTCATCAACTCATTCGCTTATTTGTTTATTTAGAAACATTATTTGAAAAAAAGAACATTTTTTATGACAAATCTAAATAATTTTCTAACATTAGAATATAAAAGGTCATTCGAAAAAGGATCAAGGGTAGCTCACTCGATATAACACCCGCTCAAAAGCCATGAAGATGACAGAAGAAGAATTAACACGCATGGCCAAACTGGAGGAATATATGGAAAAGATGATGGAAATGATGACTACAATGGTCAAAGGTAAAGCCAAGGTAGGAGAGGGAAGCAACACTTTGGATTATCCAATCCCTCTTCGTAGTGATACAGGGGTATATCACAAAGATCTATCACTTCAGGCTCTAGGTGTGACCATTCAAATCCCAAGAGTAAACGAGTTGCCTACAAATGAGGAGCCGAGAGAAGTGGACAAAGGAAAGTTGATTATGGATGAAGACGCCTATAAATTCAGTTTAATTGAGGAACGTTTGAAAGCCATCGAAGGATTAGACACCTTCGAATCTATAGAAGTAGAAGGCCTGTGTCTGGTACCCGATGTGGTCATCCCACCAAAATTCAAAATTCCTGACTTTGAAAAACTGAATGGTAGTAGTTGCCCCGTTACTCACATCGCCATGTACTATAGGAAATGACATTCGAACTTGGGGAGAGCTTGCACGAGCATTTATTGCTAATACAAACATATTGTAAACATGGCCCCGGATCGTCTAACTCTGCAAAACATGGAAAAGAAGTCAAATGAGAGTTTTAAGGAATACGTACAACAGTGGAGGGATTTGGTATCGCAAGTACAACCCCCGTTCATGGAAAAGGAGACCACTAGTCTGTTTGTTGGCACGTTGAAAGACATATACTATGACAGGATGGTAGGAAATGCCTATAAGACTTTCATGGATATGGTATTATTCGGGGAAATGATAGAAAATGCATTGAAGTCGGGTAAAATAGATGATCCTTTGAGCGCGAAGAGGGGTGTCGCTTGGAAGAAAAAGGAAGTAGAAACGCAAACAATTGCACCTGGTGGATGCCTATACTCTTACTTTCCATACCCGAGCCCAATACCTCCACACCCTCAATACCCAGCTGTAAATTCTACCAATACTTCATCGTTTATGTATCGTCCACCTATATCCATTACAAATCCCCCATGTTAACCATGCCAACTCAGTTCCCACATACCCAAGCTCTAGTAAGGTCGTCATGAGAAAGGCCAATGTTTGGTCCAATTTCCATCTCCTACGTAGACCTTTTTCCAATTTTAGTGGAAAAGCATATCCTTGTACCTGCACACAAGAAACCAATGCTACTGCCATTTCCCAAGTGGTATGATGCCAATGCTCGATGTGAGTATCACTCTGGCAATCCAGGTCATACCACCGAGAACTGCTTAACGTTAAAATATTAGGTGCAAGATATTATAACAGTGGCAAAGATAAATTTCTAGCGAGAGAATACACCAAATTTTAACATGAACTCATTACCTAACCACAATCAGATAGTTAATGCTATAATTAAGGAAAAGAGCCTTCGAAGGAGGAAAGTGGAGGAAATCACATCCCACTCGAACAACTCTTCGATATCTTAAAAAAGTCAAATCTAATTCATGCCGAGCCACTCAAATCTAAAATGGGAATTGATATGGTTCAAATATGAAAATTCCACCAAGGAGATCGAGGACTCTCTATCCAAGTTTGCCCAACGTTTAGGGAACATATACAGTGTCTCTTGGATTCATTTCAGCTAGAGATACGAGAGGATGTTAAGACCAATGAGATAAACACTTTAGATGCAAAACTTGTCACCATCGTATATGGAAAGAAAACCCCTATTGGAAAGGAGTCTACGTTAGAGGTTGTACAAGATAATGTGTTGTTCATCAGGGTTTCTGGCCCTTTTAAGTATGAAGATGACTAACGAGTTCGTTGGAAATATGATTGTAAGGTGGTTGGATATAATGCCTCCAACATCTTAGGACTTAGTAGCATAACTTGAAGCGGGCATTGTTACAAGCCAAAACACAGTGGAGAAAGAACCTCGTGGTAAGGAAGTGACTTCAAAAGATCAACTGGATATTGACGATAAAGAAGCGGATAAGGAAACAAAGGAAGACCAAAAGGAAGAATTCAAGAATGACGAGGTTAACGAATTTTTAATTCTGATAAAGCACAATGAGTATAACGTGGTTGAGCAGGTGAACAAAACACCAACAAGAATCTCTTTACTGTCACTACTTTTGAACTTGGAGCCACACAAGGAGGCTCTTGTACGAGTTCTAAAACAAGTTTATGTCACTCACAACGTGTTAGTAGATAATATTAGTCACTTTATAGGGAACATCTTGGCACCAAATTACATATCTTTCAATGATGATAAGATACCCCCGAATGAAAGAGGAAGTACCAAGGCGTTACACATCTCAGTAAAGTGTAAAACGTATTATGTGGCCAGGGTCCTAATCGATAATGGGTCATCGATCAATGTCTTACCTTTATCAACATTGTCCATGCTACCCGTGAACACCTCATACATGGTATCGAGCCCCTTAGTGGTGCGAGCTTTTGATGGCACCAAAAGAAGTGTGATTGGAGAAATAGAGATTCCATTATTGGTAGGAGCCGTTAATTTCCTTATTCACTTTCAAGGAATGGATATAATGCCTTCTTACAGTATGCTATTGGGACACCCCAGGATTCATTCGGCTAGGGTGGTACCATCATCCTTGTACCAAAGATTAAAATTCGTAGTCGATCAGAATTTATGTATCGTGCAAAACGAAGAGGACCTGTTGGTAGCTAGCTTGCCAAATTCTCCTTTCATAAAGGTGGATGATAATGTAATAGAGAGTTCTTTCCAAACCTTTGAGGTAGCCATTACATCTTATGCGGTAGAAGGAATGCGAGCCCCTAAGCCTCATGTACCGTGAACAACGAACATCTTATTTGCCCAAACAGTAGGGAAAGGTTGGTAAATCCACTTAGGTTTTGGAAAGGACCTACAAGGTATCTTAGAACTTGTTTTTGTTCCCACTCAGAAGGATACAAGAGGGTTGTGATATAAACCCACGAGGGAGGATAATGAGAGGATGTGTAAAGAGCGGAGAGCAAAGAGGTTGGCCTACATGGCTGGAAAGATGATGGTGGAACATCCTTTGATTTATCCTTTACTATCTAAGACCTTTTACTTCGTGAGATTCGAGCACCAAGAAATGACCTCGATCAAGTTAATGATTAATGGAGACGTAGTGGATCTAAACATGATTGGTGATCGAGTATTGATGTCAAGAGACTGGGTTCGTCACCACCCTTCCGCCTTAGACAATTGGCAACTCATACCGTTACCTACTATCCTTGAGTCCTTTGAGATGTAATTATTTTTAAGAGTTTTTATGTTAAACCTTAATATCTTTCATTTAATTTAATTTCCTTAAAAAATCCATGTAAAACTGTTTTTTTCTTTAATGAAATCAGATTCGGATCATGTCCCTTGTCACTTTTATTCATTTAATCGTTTTCATTCATATACCAATATACATATTCATAATTATTTCAAGGATATACATCATGAATTGATAAATGATCTAAATGACATCTTTGAATCAAATTCTCATAATTATGTTCACAATAACGATCATGAGACGGAAGAGGAGGAAGTTGTACCGAATGAGTTTTTGAGGCTAGTTGAACAAGAAAAGAGGCTTATAGAACCCTACTTGGAGGGAACATATTTAATCAATCTAGGTGATGATGAGGTAAGAAAGGAAATTAAGATTTGAACCACTCTCATGCCAGAGCAAAGTCAATTGTTGAAGGATCTACTTACTGAGTTTTCAGATGTGTTTGCATGGTCATTCCAAGATATGCCGGGTTTGGACACCACTATTGTGGAACACAGGCTACCTTTGAAATCAGATTGCAAGCTCATACACCAGAAGTTGAGAAGGATGAAACTTGAGATGCTGTTGAAGATTAAAGAAGAGGTTAAGAAACAATTTGATGCTGAATTTTTTGAAGTAGCTAAATACCTAGAGTGGGTGGTGAATATTGTACCAGTGCCTAAAAAGGATTGGAAAGTTAGAATGTGCATCGATTATAGAGATTTGAACCGAGCTAGCCTGAAGGATAATTTTTCGTTACCTCATATAGACACACAGGTGGATAACACTGCTAAACATTATGTTTTCTCTTTCATGGATGGACTCTCGGGGTATAACCAAATCAAAATGGCAAGGGAGGACATGGAAAAGACCATGTTCATCAGTACTTGGGGAACTTTTTGTTACAAGGTCATGCCATTTGGTTTGAAAAATGATGGGGCCACGTATCAACGAGCAATGGTGACGCTGTTTCATGAAATGATACATAAAGAGATTGAAATTTATGTTGACGATATGATAAAAAAGTCCGTTGGGGAGGAAAGTCATGTGGAAAACCTCCGCAAATTATTTGAAAGATTGAGGAAATACAAATTGAGATTGAATCTAGAAAAATGTACTTTCGGGGTAAAGTCGTGAAAGCTGTTGAGTTTCGTAGTGATTGGACGAGGAACTGAAATAGATCCAGACAAGGTTCGAGTAATTCACGATTTGACACCTCTTAAGAATCAAAAGGAGGTAAGAGGTTTTTTGGGACGGTTAAATTATGTGTCTCATTTCATCTCACAATTGATCAATAAATGTGATCCCATCTTCAAGCTCTTACGTAAGGATAACGATGGTGAATGGACTGAAGATTGTCAAAAAGCGTTCGAGAAAGTAAAAGAATATTTGGTTAAGCCACCAATTGTGATTCCCCCGATGCCAGAAAGACCTTCAATTTTGTATTTGGTAGTGTTGGATAATTCTATAGGTTGTGTTTTGGGGTAACGAGATGGTTCAAACAAGAAAGAGCAGGCAATCTACTATCTGAGCAAGAAGTTCACGGAATATGAAGCCAAGTATTCCCATTTGGAAAAAATGTGTTGTGCTTTAGTATGGACTACGTGTCGACTAAGGCAATACATGTTGTACCACACCATATTCCTCATCACAAAGTTGGACCCTTTGAAGTATATCTTCGAGAGGCCATCATTTTCAGGAAAAGTTACTCGTTGGCAAGTGGTATTGTCCGAGTATGACATTGTTTACATGTCCCAAAAGGCTATAAAAGGAAGCATAGTCATAAAATTTCTAGCGGATCACGTGAAAGAGGAATACGAACCCATGAGTTTTGATTTCCCAAATGAAGAGATCATGTCAATTTCGAAGCGTTGGATATTTTTGGTTGATGTTGGAACGAGGTTGTTTAAATTATGCTCGGAAGTGTCATAAATGCCAGATTTATGCAGATAGTATTAACGTTCCTCCTACTAATCTTCATGTCTTGGCACCTCCTTGGCCGTTCTCAATGTGAGGCATGGATGTCATTGGCCCCATCACATCGAAAACATCAAATGGGCATCGATTCATCTTTATAGTGATTGATTATTTCACCAAGTGGGTCGAAGCCGCTTCATATGCCAATGTAACTCAATCAGTGGTCTGTAAATTTCTAAAAAAGGAGGTCATTTATTGGTATAGTTTTCCAAAAAGAATCATCTCAGACAATGCCAAGAACTTGAACAATGTCTTGATAGAAGAGGTTTGCGCACAATTTATGATCAAGCATCACAATTTCGTGCCATATCATCCAAAAATGAATAGGGTAGTCGAGGCCGCAAACAAGAATATCAAGAAGATCATTTTCAAGACAACAGAAATGTACAAGGATTGGCATTAGAAACTCCCTTTTGCTCTCCATGCATATCGCACATCAGTGAGGACTTCGACTGGAGCTACTCCATTTTCATTAGTGTATGGCATGGAGGTTGTTTTACCTATCAATATGCAAAACACATCTCTACAAGTGTTGAGGGAGGTGCGATTGGAAGAGGCTAAATGGTTGCAAGAGAGATATGAGTAGTTGAACTTAATTGTGGAAAAGGGAATAGCAGCTTTATGTCTTGACCAATTGTATCAGCAAAGAATGATGAAGGCCTATAACAAGAAGGTGCGACTAAGGCAGTTCAGAGAAGGGGATTTGGTACTAATAAAGATTCTACCATATGTTCATGATCATCGGGGAAAATGGATGCCAAAGTGGAAGGGATCATTGATCAACTATGAACGTCACAACAAATATTGTGCAAGCGTACACTGTTGATGCAAGTATAGTAGACAGATGTGAGTTTTTCGAATATCAATCCCACGAGGATGGATGTTTGTTTCTATAATTGTCGGCGCAATGATTAAGTAAATGCAATAAAATTGTGAGATTGATTGTCGAACCAATAATGTAAAATTAAAGACGAAATGCAATAATAATGAAATGGGGTCCCTAACGTAAATAGTCGGTAGAATACTAAGTGTGGCTCACAAGGTTTAAAATTCAAGGTGATTGTCGCTACATTAATGCACAATGAATGTCTTACCAAACTTAGCTTCTCTATTAGATCTAAGACTTAAATATGCACACGTGTTGGCAATGCAACATATTCAAGAGCAAGTAGATTAAATTCCTTCAATCTCTAAGCAAATTTCGTTGTCTTGCTTGTTAGCTTAAATTGTCGTTGCACCTTCCAGTGACAGTGACTGCAATAACACTTCTGTGGTCAAAACATTCGAACCCAAAAAATAAACAGTAAAGGCAAGCTTGAATAATATATCATTTAGTCTAAATATCAAATATACTTCCATACAAA
>CM076910.1:10086249-10101249 GCA_039519145.1 Kokia cookei
AACCTCCTGTTCTATTAAAGTAAAGAGAAATTTCCTATTCATTCTTTTAAGGTTCTGTTTTGGTTTAAGTTAAAAGACTGTTTGGTTTGAATTAAAAAAAAAAGAATGAGGCCTTTGGTCAATAAATAAAAATTGAATTACAAATTAACTGGTTGATAAGAATTTTGGATTCCTTTTTATTGAAAATTGAAAATATATTAAAATATTCGTAATTATTTCGAAATATATAGTTTCAAAAAACAAAATACCCTTTTCTTTTGAACAAACAAAAAAAGAATAAAAAACGAAACTGTCCAATAATTGTGCTTAGAGCAATTCACGCCTAATAGATTAGGATTTTATTCAATTAGGAACGTGTCATAAAAAAAAATTCTTGGTCGGATCAATAAGATCATGAAAAGCATTTCGATTTATTTATCTCTTATTTTACACAGAATGGATTTGCCTGGACCAATACACGATTTTCTTTTAGTTTTTCTGGGATCGGGTCTCATATTAGGAGGCCTGGGAGTGGTATTACTTACCAATCCAATTTATTCTGCCTTTTCATTGGGATTGGTTCTTGTTTGTATATCCTTATTTTATATTCTCTCAAATTCTTATTTTGTAGCTACTGCCCAGCTCCTTATTTATATGGGAGCCAAAAATGTTTTAATCCTATTTGCTGTGATGATCATGAATGGTTCAGAATATTATAAAGATTTTAATCCGTGGACCATTGGGAATGGCCTTACTTCGTTGGTTTGTACAAGTATTCTTGTTTCGCTAGTTGCTACTATATTAGATACATCATGGTACGGGATTATTTGGAATTCATTTAGCAACCGATTTTTTTCTTCCATTTGAATTCATTTCAATAATTCTTTTTGTTGCTTTGATAGGTACAATTGCTATGGCTCGTCAATAATAAATCTTTCTAACTAGGAATAGCAAGCAATCAAAATTAAACATTTTTCTATTTTTTCTGTCTTATCACATCCATTTTCTTTGAATTCTATTTGAATATTGCTCGTGTATAAAATGTAAATTCGTTTATTCGATATATTTCCAATAGATTCTTTTTTTTTGTTATACTCTAGTCAATCAAATCTGTTGAATTATTGTTCATATTAGTAATGAATCAAAATTGATAAGGAGTTGGTCAATGATGCTCGAACATATACTTGTTTTGAGTGCCTACTTATTTTCTATTGGTATTTATGGATTGATCACGAGTCGAAATATGGTTAGGGTCCTTATGTGTCTTGAACTTATACTGAATGCGGTTAATATAAATTTTGTAACAGTTTTTGATTTTTTTGATAGTCGGCAATTAAAAGGAAATATTTTCTCAATTTTTGTTATAGCTATTGCAGCCGTTGAAGCAGCTATTGGATCAGCTATTGTGTCCTCGATTTATCGTAATAGAAAATCAACGTGTATCAATCAATCAACTTTGTTGAATAAGTAATATTAATAATATTAAATAATATTAAATTATAAGATTCACCAATTTGAATTAGCATGTACAATATGTTGGAATCTACATCATGTTTTAGAAAACGTAAGAAATCAAAGTATCTTGGTCCTTTCTTATGAGTTGATCCCGAAGGAAATTAATTAGAAAATTTTTGGTAAATCATTGATTCATTTGGTGTTTAACTATATTTATTTACAAGTTTACTAGATTGAAATTTTATGATGTTCAAAAATTTATAAATCCCATGTCACATTCAGTAAAAATTTATGATACATGTATCGGGTGTACTCAATGTGTCCGAGCCTGCCCCACCGATGTGTTAGAAATGATACCTTGGGATGGATGTAAAGCTAAGCAAATTGCTTCCGCTCCAAGAACAGAAGATTGTGTTGGTTGTAAGAGATGTGAATTCGCTTGTCCAACAGATTTCTTGAGCGTTTGAGTTTATTTATGGCATGAAACAACTAGAAGTATGGGTCTAGCTTATTGATACGGTCCAGAAAACCCTAGTTGAATACATTTTGAATACATTTGATTTTTTTTACCGAAAAAACTTGTGCTAAAAAAAAACCTTTCTGAGCACGGGTTTTTCTGGTCCAAGTGTATCTTGTTATTTTTCGCTTCTATTTGTGATTTGCCACAGGCTGTCGGAAAAATCTTGATTTTCTTTGATTCTTGTTCTTTCTTTATTTTATTCGGGAGATGATTCCAAATAAACAGGTACGGAAGCTATAATTGTAAACCACGATCGAATTTATGGAAGCATTGGTTTATACATTCCTCTTAGTATCTACTCTAGGGATAATTTTTTTCGCTATCTTTTTTCGAGAACCGCCTAAAATTCTAACTAAAAAAATGAAATGATTTTTCATTATCTCAATTTAAGTAATGAGCCTCCCAATATTGGGAGGCTCACTACTTCAATTAGTCCCTGTGTTCCTCGAACGGATCTCTTAATTGTTGAGAGGGTTGCCCAAAAGCAGTATATAAGGCGTACCCAGTAAAACTTACAAGTAAACCGGATATAGAGATGGCGACTAAGGTTGTTGTTTCCATTATTATATAATTTCAAGATCACAATGGGTCTATGATAAGATTGTTTTTTTACAGCGGATATACAAAGTCAACAGATCTCACTGAATACAAAATAAGATTTATGTTTACACAAACCGTTGAGGGTAGTTCTAGATCTGGTCCAAGACGAACTATTGTAGAGATTTTTTGAAACCATTGAATTCGAAATATGGTAAGGTAGCCCCTGGATGGGGAACGACTCCTTTGATGGGTGTCGCAATGGCTTTATTTGCGATATTCTTATCTATTATTTTGGAGATTTATAATTCTTCCATTTTACTGGATGGAATTTCAATGAATTAGATTCACAAGAATCACGAAGCCTCGCTTTTCAATACAAAAAGTGAAACTTTTAGTTCTCGGATTTTTTTAGCCCTATTCTATTTCGGTAGTTCGACCGCGAAATTTATTTGTTTCTGTATTTTCGGAATATGAGTGTGTGACTTGTTATAATTGATTCTATTGATAGTACAGAAAATGGGTTTGTCATCTTGATCGAGATAGTTTTATCTCGTCGGATAGTCATTCTAGTATCTGGAGCACGGAATATATGAAATGGATCACAAAGTCTTTGAACTATGATTCATACTTAATATTCAAACCTCGCGGCTGGACTCAAAAAAAAATTCAAAGAAAGAGTTATATTATTTATAAATCGAAAGATTTTTTATTCTTTCAAACTCTCATTTAGTTTATGCTTATTTTGATCAAAGGACAAACCTTTCCAAACTCTCATTTAGTTTATGCTTATTTTGATCAAAGGACAAACCTTTCTTTTCTTTGTATTTTTATTTATTATATCTATTCTATTGAATAAGTGATGATCCGATGGTTCTTACTCAAAGAATCTTTGGACTTAGTTTGAAGGTTTTATTGTATCATCGTGGTTCTGGTATGAATCTGAAGTTTCAATTGATTCATAGGGTCTTAACAAGAGAATTTCTATCAATAAGAAAGAAAACAAGAATAAAGCCACATTTCATACAAAGAACAAATCAAAGCAAAGAAAAAGAAATAAGTAGGTAAATAGAAGATTCAAGAGGCCTGTAACTATCAACTTAAAGACGATTGCACCGACTTGATTTTTTGGCATTATAATTACAACTACAAAAAAGAGCTTTCGGATTTTCACTCTTTTGTGTCTTCAGATAAAATTGAATGAAAAGATTAAGAAGTTTCAAACTTTCTGTTCCATATCCGTTTCAGCTATTACTTGGGTGTTTTTTTTGAGCTAGACGAGACGAAATTCTCATATACGGTTCTCGGGGGGGGGGTCCTCTTGGTTTACCTATCTCAATAAAGTCTATGATTGGTTCGAAGAGCGCCTCAAAATTTAGGTGATTGCGGATGATAAAACTAGTAAATATGTTCCTCCTTATGTTAACATATTTTATTGTCTAGGAGGAATTACGCTTACTTGTTTTTTGGTACAAGTAGCTACAGGATTTGCTATGACTTTTTACTATCATCCAACCGTTACTGAGGCTTTTGCTTCTATTCAATACATAATGACTGAAGCTAACTTTGGTTGGTTAATCCGATCAGTTCATCGATGGTCGGCAAGTATGATGGTCTTAATGATGATCCTGCACGTATTTCGTGTCTATCTCACTGGTGGTTTTAAAAAACCTCGCAAATTAACTTGGGTTATAGGCGTGGTTTTGGTTGTGTTGACTGCATCTTTTGGCGTATCAACTTATTCCTTACCTCTGGACCAAATTGGTTATTAGGCAGTCAAAATCGTAACAGGTGTTCCAGAAGCTATTCCGGTAATAGGATCGCCTTTGGTAGAGTTATTACGTGGAAGTGCTAGTGTGGGACAATCCACTTTGACCCGTTTTTATAGTTTACACACTTTTGTATTACATCTTCTTTCTGCTGTATTTATGTTAATGCATTTCCTAATGATACGTAAGCAACGCATTTCTGGTCCTTTATAGAGAATATAGACTATAGCTCTATTGTAACCAATAATTTATATTATTACTTGGGGGAGGTACAATAGTATTTCATTGCTACAAATATGGATTATTGAAAAAAAAAAAAGACATGTATTTGGATATTTCCTTTCAACTACAACAATATTCTATTATTTATTTGATATGACATGAATAGTTGAAGGGAATTCCCTGAAGAGAAAATGGATTATGGGAGTGTGTGACTTGAACTATTGATTGGGCCATGCAAAAATATACCTTTATCTGCTACATTGGAGTTCACAACCAAATTGTCTTTGTTTCAACCACCATGTAAGCCCCATACAAAGATAGGCTGGTTCGCTTGAAGAGAATCTTTTCTATGATCAGACCTGACGATGTTGTGTATAAATAGGGCTCCATAAGATCCAGTAGAATAAGTGATTTGGCATAATCCAAATTATATTTTAGTTTTTTTTTTACTTTCTTATCTTAATAGTATGAAAATGCATTCATTTCTTCTGCATCGACCCGATTTAATTATACTATCGGAGTGAAACAAGGGATCTAAAGAAGAGCAAAGGCTAGACTATATTAGTAACAAGTAAATCCTTTGTAAGTAAAAAATCTCAATATATTTTTTGGATAAAGGTGAATCGCAAGGCCTAAGACGACCCATAAAGCACTTGATCACGATCAACTTTGTACGCCTACTTAGGTATTGAGCATTTACCTGTAAAAATGGAATTCCTTGGAATGTATAATTGCAACTCCGTAAAATGGAATCGGGTAGCTTTTTTCTTACATATGGAACCATTCATATTAGTGGGGATAATGTATAGATTTATTTTAAACATATAGAATATAGATTTATTTTTTAGGTATCCGTTTGTATCCATTTGATTCAATTGACTTTTGCTTGAGCCGGATGATGAAAAATTATCATGTCCAGTTCCTTTGGGGGATGGATCTAGAAAAATTCACCTATCCTAATAACAAAAAAACCTGACTTGAACGATCCTGTATTAAGAGCTAAATTAGCTAAAGGTATGGTCATAATTATTATGGGGAACCCGCATGGCCCAATGATCTTTTTTATATTTTTCCAGTAGTAATTCTCTGTACTATTACTTGTAACGTGGGCTTAGCGGTTCTAGAACCTTTAATGATTGGTGAACCCGCGGATCCATTTGCAACTCCTTTGGAAATATTACCTGAATGGTATTTCTTTCCTGTATTTCAAATACTTCGTACCGTACCTAATAAGTTATTGGGTGTTCTTTTAATGGTTTCAGTACCTGCGAGATTATTAACAGTACCGTTTTTGGAAAATGTTAATAAATTCCAAAATCCATTTCATCGTCCAGTAGCTACAACCGTTTTTTTGATTGGTACTGCAGTAGCCCTTTGGTTGGGTATTGGAGCAACATTACCAATTGATAAATCCCTAACTTTAGGTCTTTTTTAAATTGAATCAATTAAAAAAAATATCATGATGTGTGTATCTAGGGAGTAGTCACTTCAAAGTCAAAGTGAATTCTCCCTACAATTCTGGTCCGAATCTATGGATTATGCTGAAGGTTCAAAATCCATTGGATTAAAAATTTTGGTAAATCAATTTCGAAATGCTTTTTCTACTTCTTTTCTAGAATGCCCAATATTTGTTTTACATCTTCTATGAAAAACTGTTCAATTTTCATAAGGTCTTCTCGACTGTTATTCAAAAGGTCTAATAATGTATGTATATTGGACTTTTTGAGACAATTATAGATCCTGGGAGGCAATTGTGATTGGTCAATAAAAATATATTTCAATGCTATTTCTTTTTTCTTTTTTGTTTGTTTAACTAATCTATCATGAAACGGAAAAAAAGGTAAAGTAACATCGTGTTGATTGTTTTCTAAATGTAAGTTTTCTTCTTCCGCATGTAGAAAAGGAATAAATAAATCAATCAAATTGCGAGAGGCTTCATGAAGTGCTTCTTTCAGAGTTAAACTTCCATTTGTCCATATTTCTAGAAAAAGTATCTCCTATTTTTCATTATCATTCCCATAACAATGAATACTATGATTCTCATTTCGAACAGGCATGAATACTTCATCTAGAGGATAACTTCCGTCGTGAAAGTTCTTTGGTGTTTTTATACCGTATCCTCTATTTCTCTCGATTTGTAATTCAATACACAAATCAATTGGTTCGGTTAGGCTGGCTATATGCTGTGTATTATCAGCGATTTCCATAAAAGGTGGTAAGATAATGTCTTGAGCAGTTACATATCCGAGACCCTTGGCATAAATAAAGGTGTTACGAGTTCCATACGAATTCCCTCTCAATACAATTTCTTTCAAATTCATTAAAATTTCATGGACTGATTCTTGAATACCTACTATGGTAGAATATTCGTGTGGTATTTTCTCAGATTTTGCACGTGTAATGTATCTTCCTTCTAGTTCTCCAAGCAAAGCTCTTCGCATCGCAATGCCTATTGTGTCGGCTTGGCCTTTCATAAGTGGAGACAAAATAAAGCATCCATAATAAAGGAGCTTATTAACTGTTCTTGATTCAACACACTTCCACTATCGTGTCTGAGTCGAAGTAGAGACTTTTACTTTCTCTCGAACCATAGTAATATTATTTTATTTGATCAGATCATTGAATCATTTATTTCTCTTGAAATCTCTTTAGTGTTTATTTCTACACACACCTTTTTTTAAGGGGTCTACAGCCATTATGTGGCATAGGGGTTACATCCCGTACGAAACTTAATAGTATACCACTTCTACGAATAGCTCGTAATGCTGCATCTCTTTCGAGACCAGGACCCTTTATCATAACTTCTTCTCGTTGCATACTTTGGTCTACTACTGCTCGAATAGCATTTCCCATTGCGGTTTGAGCAGCAAAAGGGGTCCCCCTTCTTGTACCCTTGAATCCACAAGTGCCGACGGAGGACCAAGAGATTACTTGACCCCGTACATTTGTAACAGTAATAATGGTATTGTTGAAACTTGCTTGAACATGAATAACTCCTTTTGGTATTCTACGTGCACTTTTCCATGCACTACTGCGCCCATTCCTACGTGAACCAACTTTTGGTATAGGTTTTGCCATATTTTATCATTTCATAAAGATAAGTCAGAGATATATGGATATATCCATTTCATGTCAAAACAGATATTCTGTTTTTATTTGTTTATCGTTTTCTTTAAGATTAGTTTCTTTTCTTTCAGGACTTCTTTTTAAAATAAAAAGATTATCCTTGTCTTTGTTTATGTCTCGGGTTAAAACAAATTATGATAATTCGTCCCCTCCTATGGATTAGGCGACATTTTTCACAAATTTTACGAATGAAAGCCATTATTTTCATAGTTGTTATTCCTTAAATTTTTTCAAATTCGCTTATTGGAAGAAAATAAGTTTCTTGAAATTTGAATTGGATCCCCCTGAAAGGAATCTTGAAGTTGAAAAAACTACCTAATCGTTCGAATCCTTGTTGCGAAGTTTATAAATTATACGCCCCCAGGGTTGAATCATAAGCACTTACTTCACTTTTGTTGACTCTATCCCACGTTGGTAAAACTCTCCTGAAACATAACCTAAAATCAGATCTTCATTATCTAAAGGAATCCGGAGTGGGAGTGATTTACTAGTTAAACCTTCATGAATCCATTTTTTTGTTCTTTTATTCCAAGTAAAACTTCCTTGACGTATCAACTACTGTAGGGCAGGAGGAGTTCTATGAGACAACCCGTGCTTTTTTCCTTTTTTTTTCACAAATGGAGAGTTTCAGATACAATTCGTATACCAGATAGATTACCATATATAACACAAAATTTCTCCACCAATTCCTTCTAGTCGAGCCTCCCGGTCTGTCATTATACCCCGAGAAGTAGAAACAATTACAATCCTCATCCTGCCTAAAATTCTAGGAATTTGTTGATAGTTAGAATAGATTCGTAGACCTGGTCGACTGATCCGTCGTAAATTTAAAATAGTTCTATGTGGTCCTTTTCTATTCCTTCTATGTCGTAGGGTTAAAACCAAAAAATATTTGTTGCGTTCCCGATGTTTACTTACGTTATCGATAAAACCTTCTCGTAAAAGTATATTAACAATGTTTTTAGTGATGCTAGTAGATCCTATTTGAATCGTTCCTTTTCTATTCATATAAGCATTTTGTATAGAGGTTATTATGTCAACAATAGTGTCCTTACCCATGGTAAACTAAAATTTTTGTTGCTCCCGAATTTTGATATAACCAATGTGTTCTTTTTTTTTAATTAGTAAAGGTATATACGTGAGACACAATCTACTAATTAATCCATGCCATTTAAATACTCTAAATACTATAACTATACTTGGGTCTCATCTTATAATACCTTGAGAGCTAATGAAACTATTTTAGTGAAATTTAACTGTCTCAATTCTCGGGCGATTGCACTAAAAATTCGAGTTCCTTTTGGATTTCCTTCTTGATTAATGGCAACGGTAGCATTATCATCATATTGTATTATCATCCCGTTGTTGCGTTTGAGTTCTTTACAAGTACGTACAATTACAACTCTGATCACTTCTGATCTTTCTAGAGGTGTATTTGGTACTGCTTCCTTGATCACAGCAATAATAACGTCAGCAATATGAGCATATCGACTATTACTAGCTCCTATGACTCGAATACACATCAATTCTCAGGCCCCGCTGTTATCTGCTACATTCAAATGGGTCTGAGGTTGAATAATTTTTTAAATCTCTGTTTTCAATGTAACAAAGGACGAAGAAAAAAAGAAATATTGTTTGTCAAAAAAAAGGAAACTCGTAATTGTTTTTTTATTCCCAAGACAAGACTTCTTTCCTTTGGTTCTATATTTCTATCCTGAAATAATGAATTGCGTTTTTATAGGCATATTTGACGCTGCTATTGAAATAGCCTTTCTGGCTATATTTTCGGCTACTCCACTCATTTCATAAAGTATTTTGCCTGATTTAACGACAGCTACCTAATACTCGGGAGATCCTTTCCCTGAACCCATACGTGTTTCTATAGGTCTTACCATAACTGGTTTGTCTAGAAATATACGTACCCATAGTTTTCCACCATGGTGTACATTTCGTGTCATTGCGCGGCGCCCCGCCTCTATTTGTCTAGATGTAATCCAAGCGGGTTCTAGTGCTTGAAGAGCATATCTATCGAAACAAATTAGATTACCTCGATAAGATATCCCCTTCATTCTTCCTTTATGTTGTTTACAAAATCAGGTTATTTTGGGGTTATAGTTGATGTTTGTTTATGAATTCCATCTCTACTACAGAACTAGACATGAGAGTTTCTTCTCATCCAGCTCCTCGCGAAAAAAAATGACTAAAAAAATATTTTATTCTTAATCTTAAGATATACAGGTAGTTAATGAATAATAGAATCTTGCTTTGAGATTTCATCTGATCTATTAGAAATTTGTATATCTTGTTTGGATATATTGGATATATATATAAGGAATTAAACACGGATTCTATTTTTAGATAATGTTTTATCTTGCTTTTGTTATAATGTTATAACGAATCTTTATTTTGTTTTTTATCATATTCATATCAGATTCAGATCGACAAAAATTGAACAATCAAATAAAATTAACTCAAATTTTCGCGGGCGAATATTTACTCTTTTTCTAGTTCAGTTGTTAGGTTAATCCATGACCTCTCAGAATCAGAATAAAAAGAGATGCAGTGGTCTCTGGTTTGTTTCGCCATCCTCCCCGATAAATCATTAGGATTTGTTTTCAATAGAATCCTCTGCATTCACGGGTTCTGTCGTCCCTATCGCTCTCGATTAATGCTTAGGTCTGAATTCTCCAATGGAGCCTTAATTTAATATTTCTATTTATTTAATAAAATAAAAATTAAATCAAATTTGTTCTTGAGTCAACCTTCTCAGTATTTATTGCCTTAAGTTAAGGCTCTTGATTTTTTCTTCAATGAACAGATATTCATCTAATTATTGATGAATCTCTATTGATGCTCTATTACATTATTTTTTATTAGATGCTTCATAGACCTTACATATTGGAATCCTATATCATTTCATTGCTATTTTTGTTTCTCTCTTTCTCTCATCCTTCTATTTATCCACATACTTTTTATTTTGCTTCACAATTTCGATCTATTCATAATTAGATTGGTTTTGTCTTTAACTTAATGCAAAAAAAAATTTAGTTGCTATAATGATATGACCAAGATATCATATGTTGACTTATTCTTTGGATCCAGATAATCCGAAGCGATGAGTTGGTTATTACTGATATAGTTATTAGCTTATACTGTGGTCCGCCCATTTTTTTTTGAATCCTAAGCCTAAAAAACCCAACGAGTCGCACACTAAGCATAGCAATTATATCAAATGATCAATCAAATTTTTATTTAACCTTATAGAATCTCCTTATAGAATTTAGAACTACTGATTTTTTTATGTTCAATAAAAAAATCAAAGAATTTGTCATTTTTTGTTCTATCGCAGAATTGAACGTAAAGACAAGCAGAGTCTTATTCTTATTATTCTTCGTCTATAAATATCCAAATTTTGATTCCTAATACCTAGTAGATAGTTCGAACTCTATAGGAGCAATACCAAATTTCGCTCTAATGGTTTGTAGAGGACCCTACCTTCTCGGATCCATTCGACACGTGCGATTTCTTTTCTGTCGATACACCCTACAATTTGGATTTGAATTCCTTTTGTATCCACTTGCTCAGTTAATTCAATAGCCTTTTTCATTGCCTTTCAAAATGAAACTCGATTATTTAATTGTCCGGCTATAAATTCGACAAGAATATTAGGGTGCCCATAAGCATTTCCAATTCTTGTAATAGCAATGTTGAGTTTTCGGCTCATACAATTAAGTTCATTTTGCATATTCATCTGTAGTTCTTTGAGTTTTCGTGGCTTATCTTCAATTAATAATTTAGGAAATCCCATATAGATTATCACCTGAATTAGATCCAGTCTTTTTTGAATCTCTATACGTGCAATTCCCTCGACACCAGAAGATAGTCTCATATTTTTTTGTACATAATTCTTGATACAGTCTCTTATTTTTTTTATCTTCTTGTAGACCCTCAGAATACTTTTTAGGTTGTGCAAACCAAAGAGAATGATGACTTTGGGTTGTACCAAGTCTAAAACCAAGTGGATTTATTTTTTGTCCTATAATCCTCCACTACTATATATTAGGATATGTCATATTTGTGTTCTTATTTATCCCTTTTTTAGCCATCCTAGCCATCTGGTGTTTTTTGGTTTTGGGCGTAGCATATATCTGTCAAGTGGTTCAAATTCAAGATCTTTCAATGCAATAGTTATATGACAAGTGGGTCTTTTTATCAGATAACTCCGTCCTCGAGCTCGAGGTTTTAGTCTTTTCAGAGTGGTTCCCTCATTTACTGCGACTTGACTAATGACTAAACTCCATTCATTGAAACCCCTATTGTGACGAGCATTTGTTGCTGCAGAATAAACCAATTTTAAAATGGGATAACATGCTCGATAAGGCATGAGTTCTAGTATCATAAGTGTTTCTTCGGTGCAAAAGCGCTCGATCAGTGAGCTATTACGCACTCTTTCAAGGGTGCCTGCTTCTAGGCAAACCTCCTAGTTGTCTCTGCACCCCTTCCTCCTTTATCACTGAGCGGTCATTTAGGGGCCTTAGCTGGTGATCCGGGCTATTTCCCTCTCGACGATGAAGCTTATCCCCCATCGTCTCACTGGTCGACCTTGACCCTTGTTATTTTGAGGTCATATTTAGTATTCAAAGTTTGCCTCGATTTGGTACCGCTCTCGCGGCCCGCACCGAAATAGTGCTTTACCCCTAGATGTCCAGTCAACTACTGCGCCTCAACTCATTTCGGGAAAAACTAGCTAGCTCTGGGTTCGAGTGGTATTTCACCCCTAACCATAACTCATCTGCTGATTCTTCAACATCAGTCGGTTCGGACCTCCACTTAGTTTCACCCAAGCTTCATCCTGGTCATGGATAGATCACCCAGGTTCGGGTCCATGAGTAGTGACAATTGCCCTATGTAGACTCGCTTTTGTTACGGCTCCGGTGGGTTCCCTTAACCGAGCCACTGCCTATGAGTCGTCGGCTCATTCTTCAACAGGCACGCGGTCAGAGCCTTGGGCTCCTCCCACTGCTTGGGAGCTTACAGTTTCATGTTCTATTTCACTCCCCGACGGGGGTTCTTTTCACCCTTCCCTCACGGTACTACTTCGCTATCGGTCACCTAGGAGTATTTAGCCTTGCAAGGTGGTCCTTGCTGATTCACAGGGGATTCCACGTGCCCCATGCTACTCGGGTCAGAGCGTAAGTTAGTGATGCTTTCGGCTACTGGACTATCGCCATCTAGGGTTTGGCACTTCACCGCTTCGCCTAACAGCACGACGCTTTTATTGCTCTCCCACAACCCCATTTTCACAGTTTAGGCTGCTCTCATTTCTCTCGCCGCTATTACGGGAATAACTTTTACTTTCTTTTCCTCCAGCTACTAAGATGTTTCAGTTCACCAGGTTATCTCTTGTCTGCCCATGGATTCAGCAGCAGTTCGAAAGGTTAACCTATTCGAGAATCTTCGGATCTACGGTTATTTTTAACTCCCCGAAGCATTTCGTCGCTTATTACGCCTTTCCTCGTATCTGGGTGCCTAGGTATCCACCGTAAGCCTTTCCCTGTTTGAACCTCGCCCTTAACTTTACTTTACTTTAATTTAATTTAAGGCTATGCCATCCTAAGGTGCTGCTAAATGAAATGAAAGGATCATATCAACGTACATGAATGATAAATCATAGATCGAACTAACTGCCGAATCAAAAAAATTGGGTACTATCATATAGCTTTGTTTCGGTTAAGTTCATGAGTTGGAGATAAGTAGACTCGAACCGCTGACATCCGCCACAATGTAAACCACCGCCTCTCAAGCCCTCAACTGATTCTACCATAGAGGCCAATGATAGATAATAACTTCCCCCGAACACAGCTTACAACTTTCATCGTACTGTGCTCTCCAAAGAGCAAGTCTTCTCAAAATCTCAAAAGGTGCTGAGTTGGAATCCCATTCTAACTAAGGATTATTGTGGTTCCGGAGGATCTTGCTATAGGAGAACCAAGAACGGAGAAGAGCTTTCCCTCCTCCAACTCTTTGGTCTTAAGAATGCTAGTTTTAAGAATGAGAGATTACCCTTCTCCGACCCTTACTGGTTTGCCCAACCCTTGGAACATACTACAGCCCCAGGTGTCGAAGAGTTGACATCGAGGTGTCAAACCTTCCCGTCGATGTGAGCTCTTGGGGAAGATCAACCTGTTATCCCTAGCGTAACTTTTATCCGTTGAGCGACGGCCCTTCCACTTAGCATCGTCGGATCACTAAGGCCGACTTTCGTCCCTGCTCGACGGGTGGGTCTTGCAGTCAAGCTCCCTTCTGCCTTTGCACCCGAGGGCCAATCTCCGTCCGGCCTGAGGAAACCTTCCTTTGTACTCAATCTCCCTTCTACCTTTGCACTCGAGAGCTAATCTCCATTCGGCCCGAGTAAACCTTTGCACGCCTTCGTTACCTTTTGGGAGGCCTACGCCCTATAGAAACTGTCTACTTGAGACTGTCCCTTCGCCCATAGGTCCTGACACAAGGTTAGAATTCTAGCTCTTCCAGAGTAGTATCTCATTGATGGCTCGGGCTCCCCGGAAGGAGGCCATCTTCGCCTTCCACCTAAGCTGCGCAGGAAAAGCCCAAAGCCAATCCCAGGGAACAGTGAAACTTCATAGGGTTTTTCTGTCCAGGTGCGGGTAGTTCGCATCATCACAGACATGTTTATTTCACCGAGCCTCTCTCCGAACAGTGCCCAGATTGTTACGCCTTTCGTACGGGTCGAAACTTACTTGACAAGGAATTTCGCTACCTTAGGACCGTTATAGTTACGACCACCGTTCACCGAGGATTCGATCGTCAGCTCCCTTGTCATCAGGTCACCAACTTCCTTGACCTTCCGGCACTGGGCAAGCGTTAGCCCCCATACATGGTCTTACGACTTTGTGGAGACCTGTGTTTTTGGTAAACAGTCGCCCAGGCCTGGTCACTGCGACCCCCTTTGTGAGGAGGCACCCCTTCTCTCGAAGTTACGGGGCTTTTTTATAGAGTTCCTTAGAGAGAGTTGTCTCGTGCCCCTAGGTATTCTCTACCTACCCACCTGTGTCGGTTTCGAGTACAGGTACCTTTTTGTTGAAGGATCTTATCAACTTCCATGAATGATAAATCATAGATCAAACTAACTGCCGAATTGGAAAAATTGGGTACTATCATATTGCTTTGTTTTGGCTAAGTTCACGAGTTGGAGATAAGCAAACTCCAACCGCTGACATCCGCCACAGGGTAAACCACCACCTCTCAAGCCCCTGACTAATTCTACCATAGAGGCCAATGATAGATAATAATTCCCCCCTGAACACAGTTTACAACTTTCATCATACTGTGCTCTCCAAAGAGCAACTCTTCTCAAAATCTCAAAAGGTACTG
>CM076910.1:10106249-10116249 GCA_039519145.1 Kokia cookei
GGATATGTAAAAACAAAGAATAAAAAATTTCTCATTATACAGAAAAAAAGATCGAGAAAAAAGACGAGGACAAAAGAGAAAAATACAAAACTAAAATGAGGATAGAAATAGCAGAAGCTTGGGATAGTTTATTACTTGCTCAAGTAATAAGGGGCTCCGTGTTAATAACCCAATCAATTCTTAGAAAATATATTATATTACCTTCACTGATAATAGCTAAAAACATTGCCCGTATGTTATTATTTCAATTTCTTGAGTGGTCTGAGAATTTAAAGGATTGGAATCGAGAAAGGCATGTTAAATGCACTTATAATGGTGTTCAATTATCTGAAACAGAATTTCCAAAAAACTGGTTAACAGACGGTATTCAGATAAAGATCCTATTTCCTTTTTTCCTAAAACCTTGGCACAAATTTAAACTACAACCCTCTCATAAAGATCCAATGAAAAAAAAGAAAGGTCAAAAGAATGATTTTTGCTTTTTAACAGTTTGGGGAATGGAAACTGAACTAGCTTTTGGCTCTCCTCGAAAACGGCGTTCGTTTTTTGAGCCTATTTTTAAAGAACTAAAAAAAAATAAAAAATTGAAAACAAAATGTTTTATAACTTTAAAAATTTTAAAAGAAAAAATAAAATTGTTTCGAAAAGCTTCAAACGAAACAAAAAAATGGATCACTCAAAGCATTTTATTTCTAAAGGGAATAATAACAGAACTTTCAAAAATAAATCCAATTCCACTTTTTGGGTTGAGAGAAATATCTGAATTAGGCGAAACTAAAAAATATTTGATAATCAATAATAAGATGATTCGCAAATCATCCCTTCAAATTCAATCTATGGCGTGGACAAATTATTCATTAACAGAAAAAAAAATAAAAGATCTGACTAAGAGAACAAACACAATCAAAAATCAAATACAAAAAATTCTAATTATAAAAGACAAGAAAAACGAATTTCTAACTCAAGAAATAAATAGTAGTTCTAACAAAATAAGTTATCAGGATAAAATATTAGAATCAGCAAAAAAATTTTGGCAAATAGTAAAAGGAAGAAATATTCGATTAATCCGGAATTCTACTTTTTTATAAAATTTTTCATTGAAAAGATATACATGGATATTCTTCTATATATCATTAATATTCCAAGAACCAATACCCAACTTTTTCTTGAATCAACAAAAAAAATGATTGAGAACTTCATTCACAATAATAAAGCAAATCAAGAAAGAATTAATAAAACAACTAAAAATACAATTCATTTTATTTCAACAAGAAAAACCTCACTTTCTTCTCTTTCTAATGTTAGTATTAGAAATAAAATGAAAAAGCTTTCGTGACTTATCCTCCCTCTCACAAGCATATGTATTTTACAAATTATCACAAACTCAAGTTATTAGTTTTTATAAATTCAAACCTATCCTTCAATATCGTGGAACATCTCTTTTTCTAAAAAATGAAATAAAAGATTATTTTGAAGAACAGGGAGTATCTCATTCCAGATTAAGACATCATTATGGGTTAAGATAGAAAATAGTTTGGCATTCTGGACTGAATGAATGAAAAAGCTGGTTAAGGAGTCGTTATCAATACGATTTATTTTCGAATAGATGGCTTAAATTAGTACCAGGACAATGGCGAAATAGAGTCAATCAACACTATTTGGCTCAAAATAAAGATTTAACAAAGTGGGATTCAGATGAAAAAGAAAGATTAATTCATTACGAAAAAAAATGATTTTCAAGCGAACTCATTACTGAATCAAGAATATAAACTAAATCAAGAACAAAAATATAAAAAATCAAATTTTAAAAAACACTATGGATATGATTTTTTATCATATAAATCTATTATATCAAGATAAGAGGGACCCGTATGCTTATGGATCACCATTCCAAGTAAATAAGAGCGAAGAGAGTTCTTATCATTACAACATGGATAAACAAAATTTTTTTGATACACTGAGGGATATCCCTATCCATAATTATCTAGGAGAAGGCGATACCCTAGATGCTATGGGGAATTTTTCGCACAGAAAGTTTTTTAATTGGAGAATTCTTCATTTTTGTCTTAGAAATAAGGTCGATATTGAGTCTTGGGTCGATACCAGTACCAAGAGTAACAAAAATATTAAGACTGTGGTTAATAATTATCAAATAATTGATAAAATAGACCTTTTTTATTTCACAATTTATCAAGATCGAGAAAGCAACCCATCCAATAAAAAAGGAAGTCGTTTTGATTGGATGGGACTGAATGAAGAAATACTAAGTCGTCCTATACCGAATCTAGAACTTTGGTTCTTCCCAGAATTTGTGCTGCTATATAATGCATATAAGGTTAAACCATGGATCATACCAATAAAATTACTTCTTTTAAACTTTAATGGAAATAGGAACATTAATAAAAATATTATTGAAAATAAAAAACGGGACTCCTTTATAGCACCAAATAAAAAATAATTATTGGATTAGAGAATCGAAAACAAGAAGAAAAAGAACCCATAGGTGAAGGGGTTTTGTATCAGATGCACAAAAACAAGGAAATTTGAAATCCGTTGTCTCAAACCAAGAAAAAGATGTTGAAGAAGATTATGCTAAATTAGACAAAAAAAAACGTAGAAAGAAAAAGCAATACAAGAGCAACACAGAAGTAGAGCTTGATTTCTTCCTAAAAAGGTATTTGCGTTTTCAATTGAGATGGGATGATTCTTTAAATCAAAGAATGATCAATAATATCAAAGTATATTGCCTCCTGCTTAGACTGATAAATCCAAACAAAATTGTTATATCCTCTATTCAAGGGGGAGAAATGAATCTGGATATTTTGATGATCAAAAGGATTTAACACTAGAGAATTAATGAAAAAGGGAATATTGATTATCGATCCAGTTCGTCTGTCGGTAAAAAATGATGGACAATTTATTCTATATCAAACTATAAGTATTTTGTTGGTTCATAAAAATAAACACCAAATTAATCAAAGATACCAAGAAAAAAACTATATTGATAAAAATCATTTTTATGAATTTATTGCAAGACATAAAAAAATGACTGAAAATAAAGACAAAAATCATTATGATTTGTTTGTTCCTGAAAATATTTTATCCCCTAACCACCGGCGAGAATTGCGAATTCGAATTTCTTTCGATTCAAGGGATAAAAATGGTATGCATAGAAATCCAGTATTTTTAAATAATGTAAAAAACTGTGGTCAAGTTTTGACTAAAAAAAAAACAGCTTGATAGTGATAAAAAGAAACTAATTAAATTAAAGTTCTTTCTTTGGCCCAATTATCAATTAGAAGATTTAGCTTGTATGAATCGATATTGGTTTAATACTAATAACGGTAGTCGTTTCAGTATGGTAAGGATCCGTATGTATCCGCGTCTAAAAATTCGTTAATGATACATTTTCCCCTATATTACGTATGTATCATGCCGGGTATATGAAAACAAATAGATGGGCACAAGGATTCTCTTACATTTTATTTTGATACACGATACTAATTTAATGACATACATATCAATTAGATCGAAAAATAAATCAACAAAATCCTCTTATTTGAACTCTCAAATTTTCTCTTTCGGAGAAATCTCTCACTCTTTTGTATCCCTATACGAATCAAATCGAAGCCCGGATTGATTAATTTTATTTGAAAAAATGATAAAGTTCATAACGAACTTAAAATCATCGTGTATATAAAAATGATTGGTATTATTATTACTGATCAGTAAAATTCACATTCAAAAATAGGGGGAAATTATTTTGTTTTATGGTAAAAAATTCATTCATCTCAGTTATTTGCAAGAAAAAAAAGAAGAAAACAGAGGGTTTGTTGAATTTCAAATAGTTAGTTTCACCAATAAGATACGAAGACTTACTTCCCATTTGGAATTGCACAAAAAAGACTATTTATCTCAGAGTGGTCTACGTAAAATTCTAGGAAAATGTTAATGACTGCTATCTTATTTATCAAAGACAAATAAAATACGTTATAAAGAATTAATTGGTGAATTGGATATTCGGGAATAAAAAAACTTTAATTTGCAAATTTTGAATTAGTCGATTTATTAGATTTTCATTTTGATGTACTTGTTTTCATTTTCAACAATTCATGTAAGAATGAATCGAGAAAAACTTATGAATCGATCAGCTACAAAAAAAGACCTTATGATAGTCAATATAGGGCCTCACCACCCATCAATGCATGGTGTTCTTCGTCTCATCGTTACTCTAGATGGTGAAGATGTTGGACTGTGAACCAATATTAGGTTATTTACACAAAGGAATGGAAAAAATTACGGAAAACCGAACAATTATACAATATTTGCCTTATGTAACGCGTTGGGATTATTTAGCCACTATGTTCACGGAAGCAATAATCGTAAATGGACCAGAACAATTGGGGAATAGTCAACTCCCTAAAAGGGCCAGCTATATCAGAGTAATTATGTTGGAGTTGAGTCGTATAGCTTCTCATCTATTATGGCTTGGACCTTTTATGGCAGATATTGGTGCACAGACCCCCTTTTTCTATATTTTCAGAGAAAGAGAATTAGTATATGATCTATTCGAAGCTGCCATCGGTATGAGAATGATGGATAATTATTTTCGTATCGGAGGAGTGGCGACCGATCTACCTTACGGCTGGATAGGTAAATGTTTTGATTTCTGTGATTATTTTTTAACAAGAATTATTGAATATCAGAAACTTATTATGTGAAATCCTATTTTTTTAGAACGAGTTGAAGGGATAGGCGTTATTGTGGAGACGAAGCAATAAATTGGGGTTTATCCGGCCCAATGCTACGAGCATCTGGAATCAAATGGGATCTTCGAAAAGTTGATCATTATGAGTGTTACGATGAATTTGATTGGGAAATCCAGTGGCAAAAAGAAGGAGATTCATTAGCTCGTTATTTAGTCTGAATCAATGGAATGATGGAATCTATAAAAATAATTCAACAAGCCCTGGAAGGAATTCCGGGTGGTCCCTATGAGAATTTAGAAATCCGATGCTTTGATCGAGAAAGGGATGCAGAATGGAAGGATTTTGGATATCAATTCATTAGTAAAAAACCTTCTCCCACATTTGAATTATCGAGAGAAGAACTTTATGCGAGAATGGAAGCCCCAAAGGGAGAATTAGGAATTTTTCTGATAAGGGATCAAAGCGGTTTTCCTTGGAGATGGAAAATTCGCCCGCTGGGTTTTATCAATTTGCAAATTCTTCCTCAATTAGTTAAAAGAATGAAATTGGCTGATATTATTACGATACTAGGTAGCATAGATATCATTATGGGAGAAGTGGATCTTTGAAATGATAATTTATACCACAGAAGTAGAAGATATCAATTCCTTTTACACATTAGAATCTTTAAAAGAGGTCTATGGGATCATATGGATGTTGGTCCCTATTTTGACTCTTGTATTGGGAATCACAATAGGTGTACTAGTAATTGTATGGTTAGAAAGAGAAATATCTGCAGGAATACAACAACGTATTGGGCCTGAATACGCCGGTCCTTTGGGAATTCTTCAAGCGCTAGCAGATGGAACAAAACTGCTTTTCAAAGAAAATATTCTTCCATCTAGAGGCAATACTCATTTATTTAGTATTGGACCGGCTATAGCAGTCATATCAATTTAACTAAGTTTTTCAGTAATTCCTTTTATCTCTCGCCTTATTTTAGCCGATCTCAATATCGGTGTATTTTTATGGATTGCCACTTCAAGTATTGCTCCCATTGGACTTCTTATGTCAGGATACGGATCAAATAATGAATATTCCTTTTAGGTGGTTTGCGAGCTACTGCTCAATCGATTAGTTATGAAATACCATTAACTCTATGTGTTTTATCAATATCTCTACGTGCAATTCGTTGAAATAGAAACTTTTATTTTACCTATTCCTTTCGTTCTAGAAAATAAGTTGAATGGATTGAATAGATATCTTCGTTTTTTATTATCCTTCAGTTCAGGTTGATAAACTAAATTAGATAGTTATATATGAGTGAAAGAAAGCAGCTTATAAATTCGTAGTAAATTAAACAAAAAAATAGAATCTCATTTCCTATGTACAAGAGTTAAGTGGAAGAAAACGTAAGCGGAAGAAGTCTTTACCCCAAGACGGGTTGATTAGTCAATCTAGCTTGAAGCGGGCTCAAAAGATCAACCGTATATAGTTTCAACCTTCTCACCCAATCGACTGGGCGTATTGTGTCGATTTTTTTGAGTAATATACCTGGAAATTCCCGTTGATTCCTTATTAACGCCGTTTCGAACACAATTGGTACATTCCAAAATAATTGTTACTCGGGCATCTTTACTCTTGGCCATGAACCTCCTTTGAGTTTTTAATTCACCCAACTTTTCTATTTTCCGATCAAAAGCGAAGAAGAGAGGAATGAAAAAATAAAAAATAAAAGTTGCTAACTCAAAACCAAATCCTGAAAGATTTCGTTGAAATCAATATAGTAAATCAATATAGATTTATAGTAATAGTAAATAATAAGAATAAGTAATACAACGAGTTCTAACTCTATTTAGAATCAAACCATAGTACGGTATTTTCTTTAAGTATGTAGGATACTGTTGTTCCAGGCACCTCTTTTTGCTCTACTAGTAATTTAATTGGAGCTTAAACCTGAGTTTCAGTGAGGTTGAATCCACTTTTTTAGTTCTACCTTCCTTATTTAGTTTATCTAATTCTTATCTAATTCTAAGAAAAACTAAAAAATAAAATAAAAAAAGGGGGGGGGGGGCGAGAGAGTAGTCACAAATATTTGATTGTATCTTGATCTAATCTTTTTCGCCTCGTCCCGCGGCAATAACTAGAATTAAAAAAAAGGAAATGTTAACGCATCCGGGAAGAAACGATTGATCTCTATCAATAAACCCGCTAAAGAACCGAACCAGAGAGTACTTAGTACCGGTGCTATGGAAAGATATGTTTTTAGATCTCGCATTTAAAATCCTCCTTCTATATCGTATTACATTATGGTAATACATATATAATCACATGTATGTGTGGTTAAAGACCACTTGGATTTGTCTATTTGTACCCGAAATTCCTAATTCAAAATTCAAATTTAAATGTACAATTTTTCGATAGATAAGATTTTCCCTTTCTTAAAACAGTAAAACTAAAAAGGTCCCTTTCCGCCTGAGAATTCCCGCTAAAAATATTCATTATATGGTTTTTATATTATAGAGACCAAAAAGAGGAAATGGAAAGATCATTTTTGTATATCAATAGATGAAATAAGGGTGTGGAAAACAAGACAGGGATTCTCTACAATGACATTGTAGGCCAATTGAAAGGGATGTAGCACAGCTTGGTAGCGCGTTTGTTTCGGGTACAAAATGTCATGGGTTCAAATCCTGTCATCCCTACCTATTACTTCTCCTTTGAGCAGTAACAAGAGAGTCGTTTTAGATTGATTAAAATTAAGCATATATAATCTATAATTTTCTCATATTATATATGATATATGATAGTATAGGTGTGCGCAATGTATTGGGGTTATAAAATAAAAGAATCCTCTTTTTTACAGTCTTATTTATTATGATAAGAAAGCGCTCTTAGTTCAGTTTGGTAGAACGTGGGTCTCGAAAACCCAAAGTCGTAGGTTGAAATCCTACAGAGCGTGATTCCACTCTTGTTAGGTTGAAAATTACACCGAACTGAAAAAAAAACAGCAATTCGAATTTGACCTCCTTGGATTAAATTATTAAATTTAAATTCTTAAATAAATTAAAATTAAAAAAAATAATTATAAATTAAAGGGGTCAGTCAAAAAAAGGTATGTTAATTAATCAAAGGTCCAACTGATCACCACGTCTGTATTGTAAATATGCGGTTACGAATAATCCAGCCAAAGTAATAGGAATTAGACCTAAGACGATTCCAAATAGAAAAACTTCAATCATTTCAATTTATTTGAAAGGAGAAAAAGAAAGGTAATATCTATCCCTAAATATTAATTTCTATTGCCCATGAATATCAATACCTAATAATTGATATTTAACACGGTAAGGAGCTATAGAATATATGGAATAGGACAGAAAACTTTGTCTTTATGAATTGTTCGTTCATTGAATTAATTTTCAAATAAGTCGTATCTTACTCAGACCAATAAATAAAGCTGAGGTTATAGTTAAAGCCGCTAGTAAAAAACCGAAATAACTAGTTATAGTAGGCATGAAGGAGCTAAATGAAATATGTTCTTTATACATATATTTATAAAGCACTTACCTAAGTTTTCATTTTTAAACGAGAGGGGGATAGGCAAAAATTTCAATTGAACTTATTATTTCAATTGGTATTTTTGCTTCATCAATCATTATAAACGGTATTCACAAAAATCGAGCGGCAGGACAAGAGTAGAAAAGAAAAAGAAATCGATTCATCATCTTTGTAGTTAGGTCAAGAAAAAACCTTTGGATCTAATACAAGAATACAAGAAAGGCTGCCTCACAAATATTGATTAGAAGAATTTTTTTTTATTCCTTGCTCTTTTTTTTTATCTATATCTAATACTATTGACTACTCTTACTTGTTACTAGACGACTAAGTAATTCCTTAAAAAAAAAAAAGAGGGCTTCCAACAAAAAACAAAACCTCTTGTGCAACTACAAAAAAAAGTCAATTTTTAGATTTCGCATCTAATTGACTTGCGAAAATACGATAATTTCCTTCAAGAATTATTATAAACCAGCTCATTGGATTCACAGGTTACCTGATCTTCCGTTTCTAGGCCCAAGCCAATACCTCCAGGAATTTGAGGAATTTTCTATTGCATGATACCTAGTTATACATCGACAAGCAAGAAGAAGAAAGAAATTATCTAACACTTCACGTCGATATACTGTTTGAAATTGCGTTGCTGTGTCAGAAGAAGGATAGCTATACTGATTCGGTATACTCTAAAAATACCTTTGGTACAATATTGACGATCTCACAAAGATTGAGTTTTGGTGAATTCCCGTTTACTAATCCCATCTTTTACGGAATCGATCCCCTACAAGAATAAGCGGAGCTCGGCATGTCTGGAAGCACAGGAGAACGTTCTTTTGCTGATATTATTACCAGTATTCGATACTGGGTCATTCATAGTATTACTATACCTTCCCTATTCATCGCGGGTTGGTTATTCGTCAGCACAGGTTTAGCTTATGATGTGTTTGGAAGCCCTCGTCCAATCGAGTATTTTACAGAGAGCCGACAAGGAATTCCATTAATAACTGGCCGTTTTGATTCTTTGGAACAACTCGATGAATTTAGTAAATCGTTTTAGGAGGACCTAATGACCATAGATCGAACCTATCCGATGGTTGGCTGTTCACGGACTAGCTGTACTTATCGTTTCTTTTTTGGGGTCAATATCAGCAATGCAATTTATCCAACGATAAACCTAATTCGAATTAATTATAGAGCTATGACATAATCAAACCCGAACGAACAAAAAGTTGAATTGAATCGTACCAGTCTCTACTGGGGGTTATGCTCATTTTTGTACTTACTGTTTTATTTTCCTATTATTTCTTCAATTAAGAAAAAAAAGAGTAGTAGAATACTAAATAATAGTAAGAATTCCCTTATCCCATTCGGAAGGATTGTATCTCATAATTATCTATGACTGTTTATGTCTGTAGCATGACCACTTGATGAAATACGGAGGGAAGCGGGATAAATGGCCGATACTATTGGAAGGATTCCTCTTTGGATAATAGGTACGGTAACTGGTATTCCTGTGATCGGTTTAAAAGGTATTTTCTTTTATGGTTCATATTATGGATTGGGTTCGTCCCTGTAATATGGAATAATGGATAATGGGACGAACTAAGTTATAGGCATGAAAGTGTAAGAACGCAATGGGGCTCGCCTCCTCTTTCTTTGTCTAATTCACGAGGTAGGGTTCCGTTGAATTCTTAATGATCATGATCATAATATTTTGGTCGTATAAATGACAACAAATAGATCACTTTTTCCGATGATTT
>CM076910.1:10121249-10234162 GCA_039519145.1 Kokia cookei
GATCATGTCTTCTTAGGACTATTCTGGATGTACAATTCAATTTCGGTAGTAATATTTCATTTCAGCTGGAAAATGCAGTCAGATGTTTGGGGTACTATAAGGAGCAAAAACTTTATTTCGGAAAAGGATTTAACCTTTACCTCTCAACGAAAGATTTGAGGAAGAATATACTTTCTCGTGATTTGGATCTAAGGGCCAATTAAATTATATTCTAAATAAAAATTGAAAAGTTGGATTATGAAATTACGAAACATAAATTTTTTTTTTGATCAATTGGATCAATACTTCCAATTGAATAAGTATGAGGAAAAGATTCATGGATAAAGATAGAAAAGTGTATTTCTAATCGTAACTAAATCTTCAATTTTTTTTGATGGGACAGATTGAAGCAAAATAGCTATTAAACGATAACTTTGGTTTACTAGAGACATTTACATATTGTTTTAGCTCGACGGAAACAAAATTCTTTTCCTAAGGCTTTTCTCAAATAGAAATGGAGAACGAAGTAACTAGAAAATTGTTCTATTTTAATCCCATTCTTATAAAAGGATCATCTAGAAAGCGAATTGTTTTGAATGCATTCAGACAAAAAAGCTAACATAGATGTTATGGGCCGAATTCTTATTTCATTTTGTTCCTGCCTTATATTTATCTTATTTATATTCTATTTTATTTATTTCCTTTTTTTATTTATCCATCTTCCATAAAGGAGCCGAATGAAACCAAAATTTCATGTTCGGTTTTGAATTAGAGATGCTAAAAATAATGAATCAACGTCGACTATAACCCCTAGCCTTCCAAGCTAACAATGCGGGTTCGATTCTCGATACCCGCTCGATATTCGAATTCTATCTATTTGAATATTTATTAATTCAATTCAACGATGCTAATGCATCGTTGAATTGAATTATTAAATATGCAATTCCTAATAATACAATTTTTCACATGTTCTTTAGTTTTTCCAACTAAGAGAAAAGAAAAAACCGAACAAGAGAAAAAAAGTCAAAATGTAAAAAATCATAATGAAAAGCGTCCATTGTCTAATGGATAGGACAGAGTTCTTCTATACCTTTGGTATAAGTTCAAATCCTATTGGACGCAATTTAGAATCGATTTCTCTATATTCCATTAAGTTTGAATTTTTTATTTATAATTGTTCTTGAAGTCGAAAACGTTCCATTTGTTCCTGAATAGCATCTTACAAAAGGGTTTTTGCTTCTTCAGTGAATGTCTTGGTAGAAGATATGATTTCTTGGAACTGAGGTTTATTCATTTTTAAGTAAGTATGAAACTCAACAAGAAATTTCCTTACTTGTCCAATTTCTAATGAATCAAGATAACCATTCATTCCGGTATAAATAGTACTTATCTGTTCTGCCACTGTAAAAGGAGATGATTGGGATTGTTTAAGCAACTCACATAATCGTTGACCTCGTGCCAATTGATTTTGAGTAGCTTTATCGAGATCAGAAGCAAATTGTGCAAAGGCTTCTAATTCGGCGAATTGGGCCAATTCCAATGTTGATTTACCAGCTACTTGTTTCATAGCTTTAATTTGAGCCGCAGATCCTACTCTGGAGACGGAAATCCCCACATTAATAGCAGGTCTGATTCCAACATTGAATAGATCGGTGGATAAGAATATTTGTCCATCTGTAATGGAAATCACATTAGTAGGAATATAGGCCGAAATGTCTCCCGACTGGGTCTCAACTATTGGTAAAGCAGTCATACTTCCTTCACCAAATTGAGAACTTGATTTAGCGGCTCTTTCTAAAAGGCGCGAATGCAAATAAAAAACATCTCCTGGATAAGCTTCACGACCCGGCGGTGTTCGTAATAGAAGAGACATTTAGCGATAAGCCTGTGCTTGCTTGGAAAGATCATCATAAATGATTAAGGTGTGTCGTTCACGATATATAAAATATTTAGCCAAAGCAGCTCCTGTATAAGGAGCAAGGTATTGTAAATAGCTGGGGAATCCACCGTTTCGGCTACCACAATGGTGTACTCCATCGCTCCCTTTTCTTGGAAAGTGGTCACTACCTGAGCCACAGAAGATGCTTTTTGACCAATAGCTACATAAACACATATTACATTTTGCCCTTGCTAATTGAGAATCGTATTCGTGGCTACTGCTGTTTTATTGGTTTGTCTATCCCCAAAAATTAATTCTCGCTGACCACGTCCTATAGGGATCATCGAATCAATAACAATAAGTCCTATTTGAAGAGGCTCACAAACGGAATGTCTTGAAATAATACTTGGGGCAGGGGATTCAATTAACCGAGATTCAGAAGCTGAAATTTCACCCCGACCGTCAATAGGCTTAGCCAAGGCATTTATAACACGATCCAAATAAGCCTCATTCAAAGGTATCTGAGCAATTTTTCCTGTTGCTTTTACATAACTTCCTTCTTGTATCATCAAACCGTCACCCATTAATACAACACCAACATTATTTGATTCCAAATTTAGGGCAATGCCTATAGTACCCTATTCAAATTCTACTAATTCACCTGCCATTACTTCATCAAGACCATGAATACGAGCAATGCCGTCGCCCACTTGAAGGACGATACTAGTATTTACAATCTTTACTTCTCTATTATATTGCTCAATACGCACACAGATAATATTACTAATTTCGTCGGCTCTAATAGTTACCATGAGTATTTCCTAATTATTTTTTGGAAGAAAAAAATAATGGCTACAATCTACAATAAAGTAAAAGGTAAAAAAAAGGGCTAATCAATAATTTCTTTCATCACCCCAAACAAGCCAATATTAGCGCTAATGGTGCGTAAATGTAACTCGTTGTTTAAAGAACTATTCAGAGTTCCTAGAGCTCCTTGTAAAGCTTGTTGGAAAACCCGTTGTCGGACTTGATTAATCGCTCTTTGTTGTTCAAAATAAATGGTTTCATTTTTGTAATTTTCTAATTGTTCCAAAATCTTATAAGTTGAATTAATCAAATTCAATTTTTCTCGTTCTATCTCAGAGTATCCATTCACTCGAAACTGATCTGCCTCCATTTCTACTTTTCGTAAGCGGGCTCGGGCCTTTTCCAGTCGTTCAATAGCCCCCCCTCGTAGTTCTTCTGAATTTCGAATAGTATTCAAGATCCTCTCTTTTCGATTATCTAATAATCACTTAATGAAAGTAGATTATCTTTCCATTCATTTTTTTTATTTGAAAAATTCTATGATCCCTTCCCGAACCAAACATGAACCTTTCGATTCATTTGGCTCTCACGCTCAATTATTTCTTATTTATTGGGAATTAATTCCCAATATCTTTTTTTTTCTAATGTAATGAGCTTACCCTCTCCCTTTCATCTCTATTCATATTCCAAAATGTCGAAACTAATTACTAATCCAAGACCAGAATATTCGGAGGATTCTTCTGACCAAAATAGAAAATATATCAAAAAACTAAAAAGTATAATAAAAAAATAATAAATAAAAAAATTTACATATAATTTGGAATTTCTAATTATACTTAGAATTGTATAATGTATAATTGTAATTTGTCAGCAAAGTTGTTTCTTCTTTTTCTTTAAATTCAAAGAATTCTTCTCCTTGAATCAGGGTATTCAGGAAGAACAGGTTGTTCCGGCTCGATACCGCCAAGAATTCCTAACTATTGCATGGGAACAAGTTCATCTTCGAAGTATTTTTCCTTTTCAATATTTTTCTATTGGAGCTTCCCTCATTCCTTTTATCGAGCATAATGACGCGAATCGAGCTTTAATGAGTTCTAATATGCAACGCCAAGCAGTTCCGCTTTCTCGTTCCGAGAAGTGCATTGTTGGAACTGGGTTGGAATGCCAAGTGGTTGTAGAATCAGGAGTTCTCGCTATAGCCGATCATGAGGGAAAGATCATTTCTACCGATACTGACAAGATTATTTTATTGGGCAATGGAGATGCTCTAGGCATTCCATTAGTTATATATCAACGTTCCAACAAAAATACTTGTATGCATCAAACTGCCCGGGTTCGGTAGGGTAAGGGATAAATTTTAGTGAACGGTGCCGCTACGGTTGGTGGCGAACTTGCTTTGGGCAAAAACGTACTAGTAGCTTATATGCCATGGGAAGGTTATAATTTTGAGGATGCGGTACTCATTAGCGAGCGTCTAGTATATGAAGATATTTATACTTCTTTTCACATACGAAAATATGAAATTCAGACTCATGTGACAAGCCAAGGTCTTGAGAGAATCACTAACGAAATACTGCACCTAGAAGCCCATTTACTCCGCAATTTAGACAAAAATGGAATTGTGATGCTACGATCTTGGGTGGAGACAGGTGATATTTTAGTAGGTAAATTAACGCCTCAGGTGGCGAAAGAATCATCGTATGCTCCAAAAGATAGATTATTACGGGCCATACTTGGGATTCAGGTATCCACTTCAAAGGAAACTTATCTAAAATTACCTCTAAGTGGGAGGGGTCGAGTCATCGATGTGAGATGGATCCAAAAAAAAGGGGGTTCTAGTTATAATCCGAAAACGATTCATGTATATATTTCACAGAAACACGAAATCAAAGTAGGCGATAAAGTAGCCGGAAGGCATGGAAATAAAGGGATCATTTCAAAAATTTTACCTAGACAGGATATGCCTTATTTGCAAGACGGAAAACCTGTTGATATGGTCTTCAACCCATTAAGAGTACCTTCATGAATGAATGTAGGACAGCTATTTGAATGCTCGCTTGGGTTAGAAGGGAGTCTACTAGATAGACATTATCGAATAGCACCATTTGATAAGAGATATGGACAAGAGGCTTTAAGAAAACTAGTGTTTTCTGAATTATATCAAGCCAGTAAGCAAACAGCGAATCCATGCGTATTTTAACCCGAATATCCAGGAAAAAGCAAAATATTTGATGGAAGAATGGGGGGCCCCTTTGATCAACCTGTTATAATAGGAAAGCCTTATATCTTGAAATTAATTCATCAAGTTGATGATAAAATACATGGGCGTTCCAGTGGACATTATGCACTTGTTACAAAACAACCACTTAGAGGAAGGTCCAAGCAAGGAGGATAATGGGTAGGAGATATGAAGGTTTAGGCTCTAGAGGGATTTGATGTTGCTCATATTTTACAAGAAATGCTTACTTATAAATTGATCATATTAGAGCTCGCCAAGAAGTACTTGGGACTACGATCATTGGAGGAACAATACGTCAGGAGGAGATATGCCTCCTCCTTTGCGTCAGGTCGCCCTTGAGAAAGTTAAGCTTCCATGGATGCAAGTTTCGAAAATGGATTCAAGAAGAAAATCAATTCGGAAGAATACCCTTTCTCTCTTCTTCTCATGAGTATTTAACTGCAGCTGAATAGTACATGTGTCCTTCCCTCCAAATCTAACAATCTCTGGCTGTACTAGTTAGTTACACCAGCTGTGCAACTCACGCATTTCAAATGTATTAAACAAAAAGCTGTCAGATGCTGCGACAATTTTGGGTGCAATTCTAGACCTGCTTATGCAGTGACAACTCTGGACATATTCACGCAGCGATAATTCTGAGCAACTTCCTGCAACAACAATTCTGGGCGCAATGCTAAACAGACTAATGCAGCGACATCAATATTAAAAATTTTATAAATTCAAAGGCAATTAGGCTTAGTTCTATTAAGTTAGAAAATGCAATAACTAAATAAAAAAAATGCTAAAAATGTATGCTAAGGATGACCAAATGGGACCAACTTAAATAATAAGTAAGGATAAATCCATCGTTCTTTCTAGCACTATCAACCGTATGTGGTGAAGAAAGCTTTCTCTGGTGGAGCATTAATTCTTGTTGAAATGGATGGAGACAACATGTTGAACCCTATAAATTCTGATGCAGTGAAAAAATACTTTGCTTAAAAACTGAGCTTAATTATTCTTAAAGAGTTATTCAGATTAAGTAATATTGGATTTTTTTGCTTTGCTTTTCTTTGTGTCTCACATTTGAGGTTACGTTTTGCTTTAGAATCTTGCATTCTTCTTAAGGTTAATTACTTAATAAGTTGGCCATGTTCAAAGTGTCGAATGTCATTTTTGAAATATCCGTCACTTGAAGAAAATTTCATCCTTTGTTAACCACTTTGTGTCATCTTGTTTGTTAAAAAATTAACCCTTATCGAAGGATCACCCTCCATGTTCGAGGACAAATTATGAGGTTTTGGGTATCGATAGATGATTTTACAACATTATGAGGCAAACATGAGATTATGCATAATTCAAATTGAAAAGATGGACACGATCCCAAGAATGACCTTTGTGATTAGAATAACCATATTTTGAAATGATAAATGACATCCTTTTGTTCTCCTCGTCACTTGAAGAAAATTATATCCCTTGTTACCCCATTTTGAGCCTGATTTATCTTCTTTCTGAACCCTAATTAAATTCATCTATTGAACATCATGGATTGACAAGAAAGATCATGAAGAATGAAAGCAAAATTCTTAATTTTTAATCTCCTTCCAAAAAAGAAAAAAGAAGAAACAGAGAAAGCGAATAAAAAAACACAAAAATAAAGGAAATAGAAGGAGTAAGAACGAAGAAAAGTGTTTGGGAGATGGAAAGAGCAATTAAAGATTCAAAATAATTCCTCATGGTTTTTATACTTTTTCACATTTTTTTAGCCTAAAAAACCTTTTTCTGATTAACCTTTAACCCTTAGACCATGTTATAATCCTTAGAAAACCATTTTGATCAAATATGTTTGTTCAAATCGAGAAGTTAATCCTTGGGGATTTGTAACATTTTCAAGAGCATAAGAGGGAGATGAACTCTAGGGTGAAAACTCAAAAATGAGCAGTCTAGAGAGATTTCTAAAAAAAAGGTATGGATGCCCTAGAGGATAATGAAGATTTTCAGAAGAAATTAATCCTTCGGTACGAGCCCTGAAATAATCTATTTGAGCCTATTTTAGCCTTTTCTTTGGCACCCAAACTTGAGTTGACACTATAACCTTGGAACAAGTCCATCTCTGATTGCTCATGGCTGGTTTAAATTAGGGAATTAACCTACTTGGAGAATGTAAGAGTCTATAGAAAGGAGATTTTGTTTAAATCAAGAAAAAATATAGAGAAAGACGAAAAAAGAAAAAAGAAAAAAAAAATAGAAAGAGAGAGCAAGAGAAAGAAACTATATTGAAGAATATCTACTTTAAGACGCAATTTTGCAAAAGAGCATGGTACATGGTTCACAGTCGAAACTGTCCAAAGTCAGGAAAAGGAAATTCGGCTTCATGAGAATTAACGAGTTGACTTTCGATGCAAGAAATTTATGTTTTAAGGGTGGATTTATGAAATTCGTAGTACCAAGTTTGTTAAGTGAACTATAATCTAAGAATTTGATTTATGGGTCATAAAATCATTTTGAAATTTGTTAAGGTGATATCCCATGAAATTTGATTTTCATGATCTGTCGTATGTGGATAACGATTTGATCTTTTTCAACCCGAAAACATGATTCTTAAAATAATGAACTTTCATGAAAAATTCAAGAAAGGAAGAAAGGAAAGCATTCATTGCATTTAAAGGCCCAGGTGTGGAGGTCTATTTATTTTTCATCGCATTTAGAGGCCAAGGTATGGAGGCTCATTTACTTTTCATCGCATTTAGAGGCCCAGGTGTGGAGGCTCATTTACTTTTCATTGCATTTAGAGGCCTAAGTGTGGAGGCCCGTTTATTTTTTATTGCATTTAGAGGCTAGGTGTGGAGGCTCATTTACTTTTCATTGCATTTAGAGGCCCATGTATGAAGGTCCTTTTACTTTTCATTGCATTTAGAGGCCCAGGTGTGGAGGTCCATTTACTTTTCATTGCACTTAGAGACCCAAGTGTGGAGGTCCATTTACTTTTCATTGCACTTAGAGACCCAAGTGTAGAGGTCCATTTTCTTTTCATTGCATTTAGAGGCTTAGATGTGGAGGCCCATTTACTTTTCATTGCATTTAGAGGTCTAAGTGTGAAGGCCCATTTTCTTTTCACTGCATTTAGAGGCCCAAGTGTGGAGGTCCATTTACTTTTAATTGCATGTAGAGGCCCAGGTGTGGAGGCCCATTTACTTTTCTTTGCATTTAGAGGCCCAAATATGGAGGCCCATTTACTTTTTATTGCACTTAGAAACCCAGGTGTGGAGGTCCATTTACTTTTCATTGCATTTAGAGGCCTAGGTGTAGAGGCTGATTTACTTTTCATTGCATTCAGAGGCCTAGCCATGGGGTCCATTTATTTTTTTCATTGTTATGAAGGCATAGGAGTGAGGTCTATTTGCATTTCTTCTGCATTCTCATTTCGAATATTTGGTTATGTGGTCTGAATTTATCTTGTTTCACTCTTCATGTTTTGATGGTTTGGTATTTACATTTCTAGTTTTGGATAACGTAACATGTTTTGATCTGTTTCGATTTTGGTGATCGTAAAATCTGTGATTCCTTGTACTGCGATATTGAGTGGGATTTGATAGTGGTTAGGTGTCTACGTCTTTGTACGTTCCTTGCTACTCAATCCACGAACAAAGAGGGATAGTTATAGACACCCAATTTTGTCTGAACCTAGTTGGAGGCCCATTTGTTCTTTCTTGGGCCCATTGGAAGCCCTCTTAGTTTTGGGTCAAATGGAGATCTTTGTTTCTCTTTTCTTTTTCTTTTCTTTTTGGGTTCGTCAAAGGCCTAATTTATCATCATCATCATCATCATTAGGGTTTCATGGACCATAGCTCCTCTTTTGCCACATATCACAACCATCCAAGAAAGTACCAAGTCATTAATCAAAAGATCAAATGAAACATAACAAAAATTACAAATAAACAATATTAGGAAACATTATATATGCATGAAATGAATAAAAAAAAAGGGGAACGTTTGATATTTTGATTTTTTACAAAAAAAGGTAAGAAGAAAAAACAACAAGAAGCATGTCATTTTCTTCTTCTCTTCTCTTTTTTTTTTGCCAAGGACATATCATGAAGCATGGGGTTTGGGGTCTGATGAAGGGGATGGTATCAGACCATCGGTCCTCTGCCCCTAGGAGCCCCAAAAATCTCATTTTTCTTTCCTTTCCACGTGCTAAAATAAAAGGTTTTTTTAAGAAAAATAGCTTAATTTTGGGAAAAGTTTTGGGTTTTTTTTAAACAATTTCGAAATAAAAGTTTTGATTTTTAAGTAAAATAGTGATTTTCTTTAAAAAAGAGAAATTTTATATTTTTAAAAATAAAATATCTTTTTTAGTTATTTTAAAGAAAAAGTTTAAATTTTTTAACAAAGTTTTGATTTTTTAACTATTTCAAAATAAAATTTTATATTTTTAAGTAAATTAGTGATTTTGTTTAAAAAAAAAAGAGAAAATTTAGATTTTAAAAAATAAAAATCAGTGTTTTAGTTATTTTAAAGAAAAATAAATTTTTATACGAAGTTTTGATTTTTTTTAAACCATTTCGAAATAAAAGTTTAGATTTTTAAGTAAAATAGTGATTTTCTTTAACAAAAAAGAAAGTTTAAATTCTTAAAAATAAAAATCTGTTTTTTTAATGATTTTAAAGAAAAAATTTAAATTTTTAAAAAAAGTTTTTATTTTTTTTAACTATTTCAAAATAAAAGTTTGAATTTTTTAGTAAAATAGTGATTTTCATTAAAAAAGAAAGAAAGTTTAGATTTTTAAAAAATAAAAATTTGTTTTTTAGTGATTTTAAAGAAATAGTTTAAATTTTTAAACAAAATTTTGATTTTTTAACTATTTCGAAATAAAAGTTTTGATTTTAAAAGTAAAGTAGTGATTTTGTTTTAATCAAAATAAAACTTTTGATTTAAAAAAGAAGAAGAAATTTTCAGCCACTGTACATGGCGGCTCTACCATCGGAATTGGAGAACCATTGGGTTTTTCGGTGGTGGAGCCATGGGCAATATAGAAGGAGGAAGAAAAAGAGGAAGAGTTTTTTTTAAATGAGGTTGAAAATGAGGGGAAAAAATATATTTTTCCTATTTATAAGTGCCAAAATGAATACTTTATTTCCACTTTCCAAGGTTTTTAAATTTATGAAAAATATCCCTTTTTGCAGTGATGCCCTCACTCTCTGACATATTTACACCTATAACCCTTTTATTTATTAAAACTTTTTATTTAATCCGAAATTTCAAAATTAAAAGTAAATTAATTACTACATCAGTCCTCTATCCTCCACATTTTTTTATCTTTTAATCCGAAAATCAAACTATGTCATTTTGTTTCCATTTTAATAAGTTATTTACAGTTATATCTTCTTTTTATTTGCATTTATGCTTTATATGTTTGATGTCAATTATATATTTTATTTTAATGTTTTTAAATTTATTCATATTTGTATAATTTTTTATTTATTCTTATTTTATATTTATTCATTTTTATGTCTATGTATATTTATGTCTGTTTTTTACACTTGAGTTTAGGTTAGTTTTTAAGATATTATCTACCATTTACCCTAAAAAAATATTAAATAATAATAAATAATATGCAGGATATTTCTTTGTTAGAGTTTTAAATTAATTTTAAATATCGTATAGGATAATTAATATGTAAATATTCTTTAGGAGTTTGGTTCAGATTAAAACTAAGGATTTTTTGTAGGTGAATTGTAAATCATAAATAGGCATTTTTAAGTATTTTATTTTAGAAATTCTTTAATATAGCTAATTAATGTCATCTAATATATGTTATTTTAGGATATTGACAAATTTAAACTTTAGATAAAAAAATTTATAGTAAGATAAATCATAAACCAAGCAGAGGATACTTTCGTTAGATCTTTATAGGGTCAATGTTATTAATTAAATCTCTTAAAATAATAATAAAGATAAAAGATCAAATAAGTTGTAGATGAATTTTAATATTTCTCTTAATTCATTAGTAATTTTTAGGTTTTTTTAGGATTCTAAAATAGAATTAATTTTAAGAATTGAATGTATTTTACTAAAGTTATTTAGGTATCCTTTAGGGTTCTCGTTAGAAGTAAAAATCTATAATTCAAGTTTTAAATTAGATAAGTTTGGTGAACATGTCTTAGTCAAGTTACAAGTAAATCGGAGTAATGATAAAAAATCGAATAAGTTGGAGATGAATTTTAATATTTCTCTTAATTTATTAGTAACTTATTAGGTTTTTTTAAGATATTAAAATAGAATTAATTTTAAGAATTGAAAGTATTTTACTAGAATTATTTAGGTATCCTTTAGGGTTCTTGTTAGATGTAAAAATCTCTAATTTAAGTTGTAAATTAGATAAGTTTGGTGAATATGTCTTAGTTAAGTTACAAGTAAATTGGAGGCATTTTTTAGAATTTTTATTTAAGATTCCCATAAGATTTTAGCCTAAATTAAGACATTAATATGCTTAAATTAAAAAAATTAGCTCCTAAGACCCCATAAGACTATCCCCGATAGGCGTTGTGGGGGTGCTATAACTTTCCCCACACGTAACCGTACTCCCGAACTCGAAATTTGGTGATGAGATCAAGTCTAGACTTTTAAGATTTTTTCTAGTATTAATTCTAGACTTTTAGACGATAGGTGGCTAACCACCTAGCTCAAATTGGTTAGTGATGACTCTACATTAATTTAGGTCGTTCGTGTCTAGCTTTGCTTACTAGGCCCTCTTACTCTTATGTAGGCAACGTTATGACAATCTCTTCAATTTTATGCTTTCGTATATTGTTGTGTTGATTATGATTAAGAAAACAATGAGGAACTAATTCCATTTTGGGGAATTAGGGAGTGGAAGTATGATTATTTAATTGTTATTTAACAGGGATTTCTCATTTCGGATTAACTGTTTGGGAAAAGAAGAACATCAAACAAACACTAGGCTTGACAACCCTAGAATGTTATTTACGTGAGAATGAAGCCAAAATTGGTATTGCCCATCCGTGAAAACCTTTTCCCCAAACCAATTTAGATTGTGACATCTAGCGATAAGTAGTCTCTGTTGACTTGCTATGCTGCCAGAAGATCGAAAGATCCAACCGGGGGTAGTGACTAGTTGATTGAAGAAAAATCCCCAAAACCAAACAATTAAAGAACTCATACTGAAGCAACCTAATATCGCCAAAGCCGTTTATTGATTCTCTACATCTTAACTTTTACTTTTATTTATTTTCTTTTTATGCTTTGCACTAACAATCTTTTTTATTTTATTTCGTACTATAATCCCAAAAGTGATTACTAATTACTTCTATTCTTTGCAGGGATCTGAATAACTATTGCCTCATGCCTCCTTTGGGTACGATCCTATGAACACTACCAAGTGTTTCGTTGTAACATACTATATTTACAACTTGACCCATATGCTTGTGAAAGCCTAAAACCTATGCCGAACGGGAGTGCATTTGAAGGTAGTTAACCACTGACTTGAATACCCCACATCAAGAAGTTCACAATCGTTTAGAACCTACTGAAACTGCTCCATTTTTCGTTCATCCCTCGGGTTCCCCCCTTTTTTCTCGTAAGCATACAAAATCTCATTAAGGTCCCTATATACTAACCAAGGGAGTTCCCGATCATTCCTAAGCATCCTAAGCGTAGCCCAAGAAACATTTCTCCTTAATTCAAATGGAGACCCATAGAAACCAGTGAATGTTCAACAGATCGACTCCTTATTTTCTTTAACTAAAACATCAATAAACGTGCTTGAAAAACTATGTAAGCTAACTTGAACTCCTTCCTTCCATGCGAGGCAAAGTCCATCTTTGCTTCTTTCAACTCCAATCTGAATACCATGCAAAAGAACCACTTCTACATCTAGCTAATTCTATTCGTTGACAATTTAGTTTAGTCTTCATCAAGAAGACCATCTGGAGTTTATGCAGCCTCAGCATGTGCCGAAGCTATCATACTACCCATGGGCTCCCCAATCCACGAACATTCCAACTTACGATTTTCATTGTGACCGATCAGCTTGCCCATTAGAAGCTGCCGATATCTAATTAATTGAAACAATTGCATTTCCCAAAATTATCAACCTAAATACTCAAACTCACTTCACCACCTCCTAGAGTCTCCACCAATTTAGCCTTCTTACTACCCCCAAACCGCTGATCCTCTAAACACATCGACAATTCTTGATCACAATTCTTTCTTTTCCTATCATCACTCCCAGTAGGCAAACTTCTTGACAAATTACGCATAGCCAATCTCTTCCACCCTTTTCTGGCATGTGGGCCCTCCCCAACTAAAGGACAATTTGGGATAAAGCCCAACTCTAAATTATTATCTTGAAAGAAAGTATCTCCATCATGATCCATTTCTACCACAAAATTCTCCTTTGAAATAGGAAGATCGACCTTATCCGCATACTCTCCATTAGCATAATAGGGAAATTCATGCCCCACAGTCTTAGAAATTAACTTAGACTCACTCAACCTATTCACATCCAATTACCGTGGAGCCCCTAAAACAGATCCATCAACCTCATCTACTTTAACTAGCTCACCCTTATCCTTATCCCCAATAATTTCACCATCACCATTTGAGTCAATCTGAACTTCCTCAATAACCCAATTCTGCTCCACCACCCTCACGTCACCCGTCCCTAAAATGTTTCCATTTTTTTTGACACCCTCTTCCCCTGCTACACCGCCATCGACAACTCTCGAAAGCGAATTCTCGACCCCAATTTAGGCGAGATTTCTGTCGACAATGAGTGTGAAATCAAAAGAGATTCTCCCGAACCTTCACCGATGTAAGAGTATTGCTCATTCATTTTCTTCTTAACAACCCCCAAAGTTAGGGAAATCTTCCCCAATCAACTTAATTATGCTTTAAGAGCCACTAAAAATAGGTAATCATCCTTAGATAGTGTTTTCATCGCATCAAAAACCTCACCACAATCCTTTAAATTGTGCCCTAATCGCCCACATCCATAATAGAAGATCAGTACATTCTCATACTTGAAGGGAACCCAACACTTCAGTTATGAACCAGTCAACACAAAGATACCCCTTCGAGGAGGCTTCTGCACATCCATCATAACTCTAATTCGACTAAACTCTCCTTTAATCTCAAATCTAATGACCCCACCAAAAGTAGAACCAATAGCGTGCATAAGCTCCTTACGATCACACTCCGGAGGACAAGGACCAACCTTCAACCAGAAGAGGGATATTGTTGGCCGAATTTTACTTCTTACCGTATGCTCCATTAGCCTATTGAAAATAACTAATTGCTTATGAAAAAGCCACGGTCTTTCCTCCAAAATACTTTCCAAATCCTCCTCAGAATCAAAGCTGATCAAAAACATATTCTGCCTTACAAATTAAATGTCAAACTTTTTCTTCGTTTTCCATATACTTCTCATTTGATCCCGAAAATTGTCTGCATTAAAAGATTTCTTCGTCGAATCCATACAAACCAAAGATGATTTATCTGGAGGGACAACCAGAGAACTTCCAACCGAAAGCTGAACCATCTCTTCCTTGAAAAGAGCGATATCTTCCTTCACGAATACCATCAAAAGTCACCAGCCCCCAAAACCCCAACCACAATCGACCCTGTTCCTCTAAGAGAACAAGGAGAGAGCACTCTTGACTTTTTTAAAAATCATATTATTTTAATGTTTTTAGTGTATTTGATAAATTTTATTATAATTTTAATTATATTATTAGAATTTTAAAAATTTATATAAAAAATTAATAAAATAAGAAAATTAATTAGTTTATTGACTATTTGATTTAACTTAAATATTTATTTATATATTATCTATTTTAAATTTTAATTTAATATAAAAATTAAAAGAAATAATTATCAAATAAAAAAAGATAATTTTAATAAAAATTATTTTTAGTGATTTTATTTATGGATTCATCAATTTTGCGTTACAAATAAATAATAAAATAGTTTTCTTACGTAACCATGCATAAGTTTGGTTGTATATAGAGGTATTCATGGGCTTGGTCGGGTCGGATTCGGGTTAGGTCTAAGCATGATATTAATATATTTTATATTTGTCCAAGCTTGGCTTGGCTCGAAATATGACTTAAATTTTGCTTAAACCCACCCATATTTGTACAAATTAACCCAAACCCATTTTAGGCCCTCCCATATTATTTTTAAAATTTAAAAAAAATATATTTATATTATATTATTTTAATATTTAATATTTTATAAATTTTTTATTTATTGAAATTTTGTATATAGTCACCTTAACTTTATTCTAATGTTTTCATTAAAGTAGTATTATATATTTAGTATAAATTTATTTTTTAATGTGTTCTAAATTACGTAATATATAAAAATAACATAATATAGAGTGTTATAAACTTAAAAACAGGTCGGGCTGGGCTGGGTTGGGCTTGAGCCTTGAATGTCCAAGCTCGATCCCGATTCATATTTTAAACGGGCCTATTTTTTTGTCCAAGCCCATTTTTCGGACCTAATATTTTCACTCAAACCCTTCCAAATTTCGGGTGGACCTTTAGGCCTAGATGGATAGCCCGACCCATGAATAAGTCTAGTTCTATATATCAATTAAAATATATTAAAATTATTTTATAATAATTTATAAATTGAATTTTATTATTGGTATTATAAATAAATTTTAATCCTTATATAATTTTTTAATATTTTTTGTAATTATCTAAATTATATATATTGCACTTACATTTTACAAAATATAACTTAAATGATACATAGAGCACGGATATGATATTTTGTTACATTACTTGTGTTCTATTTATCACTAGTTAGGTTTTGTATATTAAATTTATAATAATTTTATAATATTAATTTTTGTTTAAAATTTTTAATGAATTCTTCAAAAATATGGGTAATTATCTTTGAAATTTAAGCTACAAAGGTTTAAACGTAACGTGCAATATATATCACAGATTCATTTATACGCATAGGTTTAATTGATGTAACGTGTAATAATATATATTAGTTGATACATAGTACACGGGAATTGTTACATATTATCTTTTACACTACTCATGCTCTATGTATCACTGGTTGCTTTTCTCTTGTTATATTATTGTATATATTTTTTTTATAAAAGTTATCAATAATATCATAAATAAATGTAATTTATCTTGTATTATATAGGATTTATAATATATTTTTTATTATTAAACTCTATTTTTTATAAGATAATAAATCTATGTCACTAATTGAAAAAATTAATTTTGAAGGAAGAATAATATTATTATAAACTGAATATGTTAAATATTAATTACAATTAGTAAAACTATTTTTGAACATTAGTTTAATTGGGTATTTGATAACTCTAGGATATAGAGTTATTTTATTACTTTTAAGCTAATATTTCAATAGGAGTGGTTGAGAGTATTTTAGTAGTATTTTAATTATGTTTTTGTTAAGAGTTAAATTTTTGAGCTTTAATTTTAATAATGAAATCCTGCCAATTTAGATATTGAAAATGTGAATTTTTATCCTTGAAGGTGGCTAGTAGAATATTGAAAATATGAAGGAAAGAATATTTTGAATTTCAACAATTGAAGCGCCAATGCTACAGCAACAAACCTGCCGGGAAAAGTTGGAAATATCATACTTAAAGAGTTTCACATAAGCATTTTCAGCTTAACCCATTTCTTAATCAAGTGCTGATAACAATCAAGGACCAGAACAAAATAGGCTAGACAAGAATGTGAAAGCCCAAATCACTTCCAAAAGGACAAGAATAGAAAAGGAAAGTGGTTGACCATGAAAATCTTATTTTTGGAAGGGATATAAAGATTATATTTTTCAAATTTTGAGGGGAAGTCGCCGAGTTCAGAAACATATCATAAAATTTCAGAGCAAGAGTTGAAAAAGAAACAGAAAAGAGGAGGAAGAAGGAGATGTGAACGACTCGCGGAGAACCACCGATATTCGACTCACATCTTGTCTCCTTTCTCTTTACCTGTTATCTTTTTTTTTCTGTTGTTTAAATCCATGACTGAATCTTGTTTGATTGTTTTTAGTTTGATGGTTATGGGCTAAACATTTGTTAGCTAGAATGATTATGGAACCCTAATATGGTATTATTGGTACTTTGCAGGATGTTTGATGCAATTTGATGTTTATTCATTCAAGTGATTTTCATGTTTAATGCTTGCTATTGCTTGATCAACATTAGTGGGTAATTGAGTTAATTGTTAAATCTGAAAGGGTTGTGATTAATGGACATAAAACTTGAATGGTGCATGTTTAATTTTTTTTATGTTAAATTTTGTAATGGTATAGACATATATTGTTACTGTGCATAATCTTGTAGGAACAGTGCTTGCAATTTCAATCTTGAGATTAACTTGGCATAGACATATGTTAAATTGATTAAAATATTTAAATTTACTGACTTTGAGAGAAGCCTAAAACTTGTTGATTTTGGATTAATAAAATGTTGTACTGTCGTAGCATTGCTACAACAGTGCTACCAATGGTTGCATATTAAGGGGAAATAATTATTCTAACTCTTCATCTCATTGCTCTTAATTTGCGTTATTGTTCTTAATTTGTTTTACATACTTCTTAGTATTCACTTAGATTTTTATTTACTTTCCAATTTATCGTTGTTAATTTTGCAAATTATTGTGTTAAAGTTAGTTCATGTGGAGACGATAACTTTAGTATCACTATTATATTACTTGCTAGCGATTGTGTACACTTGCACTATAACATCTTGCCCAAAAAAGTCTTAGTATCTGAATACTTTTCAAGAAATAAGATGAGTTTAGAAGTGTATGGTGTTAGAGTTAGACTAAGAATGACAACTATTTGAGTGCACCTGTGAAGCCTTAATATTGGCGAACACTAGGTTGGCACATAATGATCAAGAACTATGTCTAGTAATGAAGGAATTGCCCTTAAAAGCCTTTGTTGGTGTACATAGGGAGAGAAGATTCCATTATGGGTAATAAGGAAGTGAACCTTATGATATGAATTTACGTTAGTAGTATAATGCACCTTGTAATGTTAGCCTTGAGCCAGTTAAGTTATAAGGAAAAGATAGTTAGGATTCAACTGAATGTGAACTAAGATAGTTAAGAACCAAAGAAAAACACTTGATTAGTTTTCTTAGAAATGAAACATTTGGATAAGACCACCTAATGACTGATATAACATTTATCAAGTACTAATAAGGACTTGGGATAAGTCAACAGTTTAAGATGGGCTAAGAAGAAAATATATTCTCTCTCTTCCTCTCTTTGAGAGAATAGGTCTAGAAGGAAGTTGGAGTACTCTGAGTTAAATTTGAGGCCTGATGTTTAGAAGAGATTCCTTTAAAGGTAAGGTAACACTCGGTTTTTAGGCGAGCTCTAAAGTTAATAAGTTAACTAAGTGTTACTCCAATATTAAAGTGTTATCCACCTCACTGATGCTCTTGGCGTGTTTTTTGAGCATGAAATTAATATTGGAATGTTATAAGAAACTGTTTTAAAAAGGAATGAATCATTAGGAAAAGAAGCCTAGTAAGGTATTAAGGAAACTCGGATAATAGGTTCGTGGACAAGAAGGCATGACACGCCAAGTGTGAATAGTTAAATTGTAAAACCCAAAACCCGAAAATCGTCGTCGGTTAAGGTCTCGGTGTCACTTTATTCATCAATCATTGTTCATGTTTTAAAATCATGTCATTTGATCTTACATTATAAAGAAATACACCTAACACGTCATATATTATCATTTAATTATAACCACAATTCGACAAGGGTAAAAATGTCATTTTTAAGATTTTTGGAGACTTCTACCGGTATTTGATGGACAAGTATCGGTAGTTATCAAGTTAGTAAAGAGTTTAGGAATGGTGTATGCTGCTACCGATACAAGTGACAGTTCTACCGATATAAGTGACTCTTCTACCGAAACAAGTCTTACTTCTATCTTTACTAAAAACTCCAAAGAGCTAAGAAGTCTAACCCTACAACTTTTACCGATACAAGTATCCCAACTACCGATTCCTTAGGAGGCAGAACTATCGATAGTTCTATTGGCACTACCGATACAATGCAAGTCAGAATGTAACCTCTCTCCTACCCTGTACTTCTACCGATACATGTATGAGATCTACCAAAACAAGTATACAGAATTCAATGAATCATGCATAAACTCAAGTTTATCAACCAATCATCATCTCATAACTTCATAATTTAACATGACAATACATCAAACATAGTTTCAAGACATTTCATACATATCATAGAGTAGGTATAACCCATTGAAATAACTTAGAAACTTGTTCAACATATATATAAAGTTCATAACCTGAAACTTAAATAGTTTATACAAGAAATACGAAACAATTTCATCCTAATACATGCCATAAAATCGAGTAATGTAAAAACTACTGAACGAGCTCCCAAGATAGTGTGATGTCTTGAAGATGGTCCGATCTTCAAGTCGTAAAATGGAATCTAAAAAACAACAACAATTTCACTGGTAAGCTTCATATCTAGTAAGTTCGCAAGGTTTATCAATTTACCGAATAACATGTGGTAAACAAATCTGTAAACCCGTCGATCCAGAACGAAATTGTACTTCAATGATCGTTATTCATTTTACTCCTTATTAACCCAAAGGTCATGATGCTCATTTTACTCCATGTTAACCCAAAGATCATGCCTGTTACTAGTATACGATGCTATTCTCAGCCATCGATACGGTATAATTGTTCCCTACGATGTTGCTCACACTAAGCTGTCAAGAATATGCAATCAGACATAAATCTCAGCCATCGCAGGACCTGTAATCCATTCTTGGATTCCATTCACTTTACAGTGACTCACAATGTAGTAGAGAATCCACAACAAATGCAATATCTCAGTCATTGGACCATTTAACTTTGGCACAAGGTTGGGTAAGTCTTCTTCTATTGTTTCTATCTTTCACATCTTCAAATTTGTCGCTCCAAACATCAACAACCATAAAGAAGGCAGTTATAAGTAGTTACAAGTAAGGATTTAACATTATGAACTTACTAGATTGGATTGCAGTTGTGGTTAAACTCTAAGGACTATTCTGCTAATTTTCCTTTTTTGCGTTCGGTGACACGATTATAGTCTACATCCACAAATCATTCAATTTCTCACATTAAATCACACAATCAATTCATTTAACACAATCTAGTCTTTTTTGGTAAAATTATGATTTTACCCCTAACCTTTTACTTTTATTCATTTTAGTCCCTGAACACGATACATGCAAAATAACATTTCTCTTGGACAACCAATACCAACTGAATAACCATAGGCCTCCATAAGTCCCTACACTTCAATTATTTCACACCAACTACACACAAATTTCTCTATTTAACATTTTAGTCCTTGAACCTTAGTTTCATCCAAAATCACTTTACAAAAAGATCAAACCCAAGCATCTAGCAATCAAATTTATCAAAAGCTTTCAAGAACAAGCATTTTTAACAATGGCAAGTTTTATAACATTTGACAGATTCACAAATTAGCCCTTAAATTAGCTAGGTTAAGCTAATACGGACTCAAAAACATAAAAAATACTAAAAACTATTAACGTTTTCTTACTCAAATCAAAGCTTGAAGTTTTGGATGAAAAAACCTATCTCTCCTTTGTCCAAGCCATATGGAAGATGAAGAAAAGAGGAAATTTCAATTTTTTTCTCGTTTTAATTCATATATATATACTTAATGGCATAATTGTAATTTTAGTGACTTTCATAATTAGCTTAGTTAATCACTTGTTAAGATTTAATAAATCATATTTAATTCTAAAATTTCTCATGATAAAGCACCCACTAAAATCCTTTAGGGTAATTTCTCCATTTAGTCCTTCTAACTTATTAACTCTACTTTTCAACCTTTTACGATCAATCCTTTCTACTCAATTCACTATCTAGACATTAAAATTTCTTATCCAAATTTTAATGCAATGCTAATGAAATCATAAATATTAAAATAAATAAATTTTAACTCGACTTGTCGGAGTTGTGGTCTCGAAACCACTATTTTCGACACCACTAAAACCTGGGCTCTTACATAAATTACCAGTTACGCTCTAACATAATGAGTAAGGACAAATGATGGGTTAATACCCAAGGATATGTTATGTAAAAGTATGTATTCTTGTACACGTCTCTTTACAGCTATCGAGAATATACCTAGTGGATTGTAAATACTAGGACGCGTGTCAAACATCCATAGGGACAAAGAAAAATATCTAGGTAACCCAGGTAAGAAATAAGAACTATTCTCTTACTTCTTCAGAAGTAGTAGGACGCGTGTCAAACATCCATAGGGACAAAGGAAAATATCTAGGTAACCCAGGTAAGAAATAAAAACTATTCTTTTACTTCTTCAGAAGTAGTCTTTGTTTATATAAGAAAGAACAGATAGAAATTCCTCTTATCCTTTAAGCTAAGGCCAGGATATGGATCTAAGCTCTAAGATGCCCCTTGCTAAGGTAAGATTCACGATCTTACCTGCTATGCAGCTAAAGAACATATTTGTTTTGTAACAGCTCGATTTTTAGGGGTGTCAAAAATAATGGTTTCAGGACCACAGCTCCGACGAGTCGAGTAATAAAGTTTATTTATTTTAAATATTCTTGGTGATATATACATCGTATGAAATTTTGATTTAAAAAAATCATAGATTAAACAGTTAACTGAATAGAAATGATTAAATCATAAAAGGTGAAAAAGTAGAATTTTGTAATTGGAAGGATTAAATAAACAAATTAGCCAAGAGAGATGTAGTTAGTGGAATGATATGATATTTTCAGTGAAAATAGTGTATTAATTAAGTTAAAGAAAAAAAAGATTAATTAAGTTTAATGATGAAAGTCATGAAAACTACAAGTTTGTCATTAATATATATATGAAATTAAAAGAAGAAAGAAAACATATTTTCCTTCTTTTTTATCTTCTTCACACAGCCAAGAGGAAGGAATTTAGGGTTTTTCATTCAATTTTGAAGCTTTAATTTGAGTAAGTAAATGATGCTCATTTTTAGTAATTTTTATGTTTTTGAGTCCATATTAGCTTTAATCTAGCTTATGCAATGACTAATTTGTGAATCTGTCAAATGTTAGAAAACTTGCTATAATTGAAATTGCTTGTTCTTGAAAGCTTTTGATGTATTTGAATGTTTGATACTTGGGTTAAATCTTTTTGTAAAGTGATTTTTGATGAAATCAGGGTATAAGGACTAAATTATGAAAATGGTGAAATTACATGTATTGTTATGAAAATAAATGTGTGAATGGGTTGAATGGACACCCAAGAAATTCGACTATGGTTAGTTGTGAGAGGAAATGGTTATTTTGCATGTTTTGTGTTAAAAGGACTAGATTGAATAAAAGGAAACTAGTAGGAGTAAAACTGTAATTTCCCAAAAAGGATTAAATTGTGTGGAATGACTAAATTATGTAACTTAATGTGAGAATTGAATGACTTGTAAATGTAGACTATAATCGTGCTATAGACCACGAAAAATGGAAATTGGCGGATTAGTCCTTGAAGTCTTTCTTAAACTATAATCCAGTCCGATAAGTTGGTAGTGTAAATCTTACTTAATATCCTTGTACATGTATATATATTGTCAATGTACAGCAAATCATAAACGTTCGGTATTGAAGATGATCAAAGAAATGAAACGCAAGAGATAGTAGGCTTTATGTCGTTGAAATAGTACCGACACGATGGCTGGGGTACCACATATGTTGCGAGTCCTCGACAGCTCGTGTGAGTATCATTGTGACTCAAAAAAGTGATATGAATCTTATATGGATTACAGTCCTACGATGGTTGGGACTTATGCTTATGCATACTTTTGACAGCTCGTGTGAGCAGTATCGTTAGGAAACAGTTTACAGTAAAGATAGACATCGTACCGATGACTGAGGTACTGCATAGGTTACGAGTCCTCGACATCTCGTGTGAGAAACATCGGGTACTCGTAACAAAAAGTTATGAATAGGAAGAGAAGTTGTAAATACTCAAAGAGCAATGGAATTATGTTGGCTTGATGAAGAAATTGTTGCTTATTACCATATTGGTATTTCTTAACTATCGAACTTACTAAGCTATAAAGCTTACCACAGTTGTTGTTGTTGTTTTGTAGATCGTTTTGCTGATCGTTTTGATGACTGAAGATCGGATCATTGTCCTCACCTGGAGTCACAACTATCGCGGAGTTTGTCGGTAGATTTTGCATCACTTGGTCTTATGGCATGTACTAGGATGATATTAACCTTTGATATCGAACTAAAGATGTTAAAATCTTACTATTTTGATTGTGTAAATGCATGAAGAAAAACTTAGATGCTTAAGCTTATGACGCTTGTAAAGACTTAGAAGTTATGTATGTTTGTGATGTTTTAATGCAAAACTTGTATTGATTGTGTTTGAGATATTAAACTTGTTTCGGTAGAATTTATGCATGTATCGATGGAAGTATAGGGTAGAAGAGAGATTGTTCTTTGACTTGGGTTGTATCGGTAGTTGAATTACAAGTATCGGTAGTTTATAATATTGATGTATCGGTAGTATGTATACTTATATCGATAGAAGTTGCAGGGTGAGAATTTTTGCTCTCTGGAGTTTTTGGTATCGGTAGTTGCATGACTTATATCGGTAGAAATCATACTTGTATCGGTAGAACTAGCACAGGTACCGGTAGAAGTCTACACAATTCTAAATTATTCATTGAATTGACTATTATCGATACTTGACCATCAGGTACTGGTAGAAGTCCCCTAAAATGTTAAAAATGCCATTTTTACCCTTGATGAAATTGTGTTATGATTAAATATTGTTCCAAAATATGATAGGTAAATTTTGTATTGAATAAAGATTAAATATTTTGATATCCTAAAAGATGAACAGTGTTAAATGAATAGAAACACCGAAATCCTAATCGACGACAGTGTTCGGGATTTGAGTGTTACATTTAGTGGTATCAAAGCCTTCGGTTTAGCTGTTTCTCGGACAATTATTATTGTATTAAATTATTTCATAGTACATGTCATATGAACCTATAATAGTGTGATACAGATGAATCCGATCTAACCATAGTTTTTGTAGATAAAAGTAAATATACCTAAATCTAAAAGAGAGGAGACTAACGAAGTAAGCAGCAATGACCTGAAAAATGATTTCAGGGCTAGTAATGGGGTCCCTATTATACCAATGGCAGAAAGCGAAGCTAAAAATATGTTCTTCGGCTTAATGGGACAGTGGTTCTCAAAATTTATACAGAATAACCGAATGGCGCCACCTCCTTCACCCCAATTACACAGCCTGCTGCCTGGCCTACGACACCTCCTGTAATGCCTCTACCTCCCCGGGTAATTGAATAGAGGCGTCGTATTCTAACAGATAGGGTAACGAAGTATGGGACGAAAGAATTTCGTGAAAATGTTGAGAATGATCCTTTTAGGGCTGAGTATTGGTTAGAAAACACTTTGAGAGTACTGAATGAAATGGCCTATCCACCCGAAGATTTTGTGAGGCGTGCTGTTTCGTTATTAAAAGAGGAAGCTTACAATTGGTGGGCAATGATCATTGTAGTGATACCAAAAAATGAAGTTAATTGGGAATTCTTCCAGATAGAGTTTAAAAAAAAATATGTCAGTAAGAGATATCTAGATAAGAAGAAGAAAAATTCTTAGAGTTGAGATAGGGAAACAAGACAGTGGTAGAATACGAACAGGAGTTTGTATTTCTCAGTAAGTACGCCCGAGAGATCGTACCAACTGATGAGCTAAAGATGATGGTCAGTGGTTCAAAAATTCGACCATTTGTAGTACTGACAAATTGAGCATAGAAAATGGAGAAAGTATACAACCAAAAAAGACAGAGAGAGAAGAGACTTCGGGATTTTGGGAAGAAAAATCCCACCCGACCTTTCTCAAAGCCACTACGAAAGAAATTTAGAGATAGAGAAGCATGTGGTGTAGTTTCTTTTGGTTTTCTAAGTAGGAGCCGATCAGGACCACCAGTATCCAAATTTCAAAATCGGCCTATTGACAATGTGGCAAGTGTTCGTAACGTGCCAACACCAGTGTGCGAGCATTGCAAAAGATTTCATTCAAGCAAATGTTGTTTAGTTAAAGGAGCCTACTTTAGATGTGGAAATACCGGTCATTTCATGTGAAATTATCCGATGAACACGTAAGCAAAGGAAGATCGAAGTGTTAACCCTCCGGTTACACTGTAAAAAGGTAGATGCTCGGGGCAGAGTAGCGGTGCAGGTGGAAATCGAAGTGAACAGAGAGATAGTGGAAGCAAGTCAGAAGTTCGAGCACCTACGCGAACTTATGCCATCCGAGCTAGAGAAAAAGCTATCGCTCCTGATGTGATGACTGGTATATTCTATCTTTTTAGTGATATTATATGTGCTTTGATTGACCTAGGGTCAACTCATTCATATATCTGCACTGTTTTAGCCACTTATAAGAAATTGGTCGTTGAATCAACTGAATTTGATGTGCAAGTCACAAACCCTTTGGGTCATAGTGTTGTTGTTAACTTGGTATGTCGTAAATGTCCACTGAAATTTCAGGGCTGTGAATTTTCTACTGATCTAATGCAATTTCCCTTTACCGAGTTTGATGCGATCTTGGGTATGGATTAGTTATCTGAGCATGATGCGAAGTAAATTGCAAGCAAAGACAAATCTATTTGAAATCTTCGACAGGTGAAGTAATTACAGTGGAGTTCGGTAGATTGAATACTGAGATCGAAGTGATTTCTGCTACTCAGCACAGAAGATGGTTCATAGAGGATGTAAAGTATTCCTGGCATACATACTTGATACTCGAGGCTCAAAAATAGAATTGGATCAAGTACCAGTTGTTCAAGAGTATGCAGATATGTTTCCGAAAGAATTATCGGGTTTACCACCAGTTAGAGAGGTAGAGTTCGGTATTGATTTACTACCTGGTACCGCTCAGATATCTATTCCACCGTACAAAATGGCACAGATTGAATTGAAAGAGTTGAAAGCTCAGTTGTAAGAATTATGACAGAGGATTCATACGACCTAGTGTATCACCGTGAGGTGCGCCCGTATTATTCGTGAAAAAGAAAGATGGATCGATGCGAATGTGTATAGACTACAGGTAGCTAAATAAGGTGACGATCAAGAACAAGTATCAGTTGCCTCGGATCGATGAGTTATTTGACCAATTAAAAGGTGCAACCTTGTTCTCCAAAATAGACCTTTGATCAGGTTACTATCAGATGCGGATGAAAGATGGTGATATAATGAAAAAATCATTCAAAAATTAGTACTGACATTATGAGTTTTTAGTTATGCCATTCAAGTTGACTAATACCCCCGCAGCAAAGTTTCAGCTATTCTCGATTGAAAGGTACCGAAGAATGTCTCCGAGGTACGTAGTTTCCTGGGATTGGTAGGATATTATCGTCGGTTCATGAAAGACTTCTCCATCATAGCCTTGCCAATGACGAGGTTACTACAAAAAAACATTCAGTTCGAATTGGTCTGAAAAGTGTCAGCAAAGTTTCGACCAGTTGAAAAAGTTATTAACTGAAGCTTTGGTCTTGATGCAACTAGAGACGGGAAAGGAGTTCGTTGTTTACAGTCACGAATTTTAAGTGGACTGGGGTGTGTTTTGATGCAAGATGGTAGAGTGGTAGCTTATGCTTCCCGACAGTTAAAACAGCATGAAAAGAATTACCCGACTCATGGTATAGAGTTAGCTGCCGTAGTTTTTGTATTGAAGATTTGGAGACACTACCTTTATGGGGAGAGATGTCATATATTTATATATCACAAGACTTTGAGATATCTGATGACACAGAAAGAGTTGAATCTATGACAGCATCGATGGTTAGAGCTATTAAAAGAGTATGACCTTGTGATCGGTTATCATCTAGGTAAGGCTAATGTTGTAGCTGATGCCCTGAGTCGAAAATCAATGTTTGCTTTAAGAGCAATGAATGCCCATCTGTCATTGGAGGGCGATGGTTCTATCACCGTGGAGCTTAGGATGAAGTCGTTATTTCTACAGAAGATTTAAGAATTACAGAGAAAGGATCTAAAGCTTATAACTAAAAGGGAGCAGATATAGAATGATGCTACCACGGGATTTACAATTGATACAGAGGGTATGTTGTATAACAGAGGTAGGGTATGTATTTCAAATGATTCAGATTTGAGACGAGGCATTCTGACGGAAGCTCATAGTAGCACTTATTCCATACACGCGAGGAGTGTGAAAATGTATAATGACCTTAAGAAATTGTATTGGTGGTCAGGTATGAAATGAGAGATTCAAAGTTTGTGACTAGATGCCTTGTATATCAGCAAGTGAAAGCCAAACACCAGGTCCCATCTGGGTTACTACAGCTGATTTACATCCCAAAGTGGAAATGGGAATGAGTCACAATGGATTTTGTCACAAGACTTTCGGTAACATCGAGAAAGAAAGATTTAGTCTGGGTAATTGTATACAGATTGACGAAGTCCGCTCATTTCATCCCTATTTTGGTAGATTATCCACTTGAGAGATTGGCCGAACTTTATGTGTTCGAGATAGTTCGATTACACGGAGTACCAAACTCTATCATCTCCGATAGAGATCCACGCTTTACCTCGAGATTTTAAGGTAAGCTACATTAGGCTCTAGGGACCAGGTTAAATTTTAGTACTGCATATCATCTGCAAATGAATGGTCAATAAGAGCGAGTGATACAGATTCTGGAGGATATGCTGCGATGCTATACACTTGAGTTTAAAGGAAGTTGGGAAAAGTATCTACCGTTGGTGGAGTTTGGATACAATAACAACTACAAATCTAGTATTAAAATGGCACCATTCGAAGCATTATATGGTCGGAAGTGTAGGACACCTCTATACTGGTCAGAACTGAGCAAATCTAAATTGGTTGGAACCAATTTAGTTCATGAGACGGAGGACAGAATGCGAGAGATTCGTGATTGTTTGAAAGCAGCGTCTGACCAATAGAAGTTGTACGCAGATCTTAAGAGAAAAGATATAGAATTTACTATAGGAGAGCGTGTGTTCCTAAGAGTTTCACCTTGGAAAAAGGTGCTGCGATTTGGTAGAAAGGGAAAGTTGAGTCCGCTATTCATCGGGCCGTATGAAGTTATCGATCAAGTTGCTCTTGTGGCATATAAGTTGGCTTTACCTCCAAAACTAGAGAATATTCATAATGTCTTTCATGTTTCTATGCTGAGATGGTACATATCAGATCCCTCTCATGTGATTACACCTATAGAAGTTGAAATTCAGCCGGATTTGTCATATTTAGAAGAACCAGTTAGAATACTAACTAGCGAAGTAAAAGAACTGAGGAATAAGAGAGTATCGTTGGTGAAAGTATTATGGAATCATCACGGACTAGAGGAAGCCACTTGGGAGACAAAGGCTTCGATGAGATTACAGTACCCTAACCTGTTTACTGATAAGAAATTTCAGGACAAAATTTCCCTAAGGGGGAGAGTTGTAATAGCCCGATTTTTGGTGGTGTATTCATCGTATTAAATTTTGATTTGAAAATTTCATAGATTAAAAAGTTAATTGAATAGAAATGATTAAATCATAAAAGGTGCAAAAGTAGAATTTTGTAATTGGAAGGATTAAATAAACAAATTAGCCAAGGGAGATTTAGTTAGTGGAATGATATGATATTTTAAGTGAAAATAGTGTATTAATTAAGTTAAAGGAAAAAAATGATTAATTAAGCTTAATGATTGAAGTCATGAAAACTACAAGTTTGCCATTAATATATATATGAAATTAAAAGAAGAAAGAAAACATATTTTCTTTCTTTTTCATCTTCTTCGCACGACCAAGAGGAAGGAATTTAGGGTTTTCCATTCAATCTTGAAGCTTTAATTTGAGTAAGTAAATGATGCTCGTTTAATTTTTATGTTTTTGAGTCCGACTAATTTGTGAATCTGTCAAATGTTAGAAAACTTGTCATTATTGAAAATTCTTGTTCTTGAAAGCTTTTGATGTAATTGAATGTTTGATAATTGGGTTAAATCTTTTTGTAAAGTGATTTTTGATGAAATCAGGGTTTAAGGACTAAAATATGAAAATGATGAAATTACATGTATTGTTGTGAAAATAAATGTGTGAATGGGTTGAATAAACACCCAAGAAATTCGGTTATAATTAGTTGTGGGACGAAATGAATATTTTGCATGTTTTGTGTTGAAAGGACTAGATTGAATAAAAGAAAACTAGTAAGGGTAAAATCATAATTTTCTTAAAAAGGATTAAGTGGTGTGGAATGACTAAATTATGTAACTTAATGTGAGAATTAAATGACTTGTAAATGTAGACTAAGATCATGCCACAGACCGTGAAAAAGGGAAATTGGAGGATTAGTCCTTGAAGTCTTTCCTAAACTGCAATCCAGTACGTAAGTTCATAGTGTAAATCTTACTTAGTATTCCTTGTACATGTATATATATTGTTAATGTATAGCAAATCATAAACATTCGGTATTGAAGATGATCGAAGAAATGAAACGCAGGAGATAGTAGGCTTTATGCCGTTGAAATAGTACTGACATAATGGCTGGGGTATCGCATGTGTTGGGAGTCCTCGACAGCTCGTGTGAGCAGCATCATTAGGAAACAGTTTACAGTACAAATAGACACTGTATCGATGGCTAAGGTACCATATTGGTTGTGAGTCCTCGACAGCTCGTGTGAGCAGCATCGGGTACTAGTAACAAAAAGTTATGAATAGGAAGAGAAGTTGTAAATACTCAAAGAGCAATGGAATTATGTTGGCTTGATGAAGTCATTGTTGCTTATTACCATGTTGGTATTTCTTAACTATTGAACTTACTAAGCTATAAAGCTTAACACAGTTATTATTGTTGTTTTGGAGATCGTTTTGCTCACTGAAGATTTGATTATCGTCCTCACTTGAAGTCACATTATCGCAGAGTTTTTCGGTAGATTTTGCATCACTTGGTCTTATAGCATGTACTAAGATGATATTAACCATTGATATTGAACTAAAGATGTTGAAATCTTACTATATTGAACTAAAGATGTTGAAATCTTACTATTATGATGGTTGTAAAGACTTAGAAGTTATGTATGTTGTGTGATGTTTTAATGCATAACTTATATTGGTTGTGTTTGAGACATTAAACTTATGTCTTAGAATTATTCTTGAAATTTTGCATACTTGTTTCGGTAGAATTTATGCCTGTATTGGTGAAAGTACAGGGTAGAAGAGAGGTTGTTCTCTAACTTGGGTTGTATCGGTAGTTGAATTACAAGTATTGGTAGTTTATAGTACTGATGTCTCGGTAGTATGTATGCTTATATCGGTAGAAGTTGCAGGGTGAGGATTTTTGCTCTCTGGAGTTTGGTTTCGGTAGTTGCATGACTTGTATCGGTAAAACTAGCATAGGTATTAGAAGTTAGCACAGTTCTAAATTGTTCATTGAATTGACTACTACGGATACTTGACCATTAGGTAACGATAGAAGTCCTCTAAAATGTTAAAAATGCCATTTTTACCCTTGATGAAATTGTGTTATGATTAAATATTGATCCAAAATATGATAGGTAAATTTTGTATTGAATAAAGATTAAATATTTTGATATCCTAAAAGATGAACAGAATTAAATGAATAGAAACATCGAAATCCTAATCAGCGACGGTGTTCAAGATTTGGGTGTTACATAGTGGTATCAGAGACTTCGATTTAGCCGTTTCTCAGACAATTTTTGTTGTATTAAATTATTTCATATTACATGCCATATGAACCTGTGATAGTGTGATACAGATGAATCCGATCTAACCATAGTTTTTGCAAATAAAAGTAAATATGCCAGAATCTAAAAGAGAGGAGACTAATGAAGTAAACAGCAATGACCCGAAAAATGACTTTGGGGCTAGTCATGGGGTCCCTATTATACCAATGATAGAAAGCGAAGCTAAAAATATGTTCTTCGGCTTAATGGGATAATGGTTTTTGAAATTTATGCAGAATAATCGAATGGTGCCACTTTCACCACCTCAAGTTACATAGCCTACTGCATGACCTACGACACCTCCTGTAATGCCTCCACCTCCCCCGATAATTGAATAGAGGCGTCGTATTCTAACAGATTCTGGTGGGTAATGATCGTAGTAGTGATACCAGAAAACGAAGCTACTTAGGAATTCTTCCAGACAGAGTTTAAGAAGAAATATGTGAACAAGAGATATCTAGATAAGAAGAAGAAAGAATTCTTGGAGTTGAGATAGGGAAATAAGATAGTGGTAGAATATGAACAGGAGTTTATATTTCTCAATAAGTATGCCCGAGAGATTATACCCACTGATGAGCTATATGTGTTCGTTTTGAAGAAGGTTTGAATGATAAGATAAAGATGATGGTGAGTGGTTCAAAAATTTGGCCATTTGTCGTACTGGCAGACCGAGCACAGAAAATGGAGGAAGTATACAACTAGAAAAGATAGAGAGAGAAGAGACTTCAAGATTTCGGGAAGAAAAATCCCACCCGAACTTTCTCAATGCCATCACCGAAGAAATTTAGAGACAGTGTGGCAAGTGTTCGTAACGTGCCAATACCAGTGTGCGAGCATTGCAAAAGAATTCATTCGGGAAAATGTTGGTTAGTTAAAGGAGTCTACTTTATATGTAGAAATACCAGTCATTTCATGTGAAAATGTCCGATGAACACGAAAGCAAAGGAAGATCGAAGTGTTAACCCTCCGATAACACCGTAGAAATTTAGACCCCCGAGGCAGACAAGCAGTGCAGGTGGAAATCGAAGTGAATAGAGAGATAGTAGAAGCAGGTCAAAAGTCCGAGCACCTGCGCAAACTTATGCCATCCGAGCTAGAGAAGAAGCTACAGCTCCTGATGTGATGATTGGTATATTCTATCTTTTTAATGGTATTGTATGTGCTTTGATTGACCAGGGTCAACTCATTCATATATCTGCACTGTTTTAGCCACTGATAAGAAATTGGTCGTTGAATCGACTGAATTTGATGTGCAAGTCACAAACCCTTTGGGTAAGCGTGTCATTGTTAACTTGGTATGTCGTAAATGTCCACTGAAAGTTTAGGGCTGTGAATTTTCTGCTGATCTAATGTTATTTCCCTTCATGTGGTATTGGTTATGGATTGATTATTTGAGCATGATGCGATAGTAAATTGCAATCAAAGACAGATCTATTTGAAATCTTCGACAGGTGAAGTAACCACAATGGAGTTTGACAGATTGAACAGTTAGACCAGAGTGATTTTGGCTATTTTAGCCAGAAGATGGTTCATAGAGGTTGTAAAGCATTCCTGGCATACATACTTGATACTTGGGGTTCAAAAACAGAATTAGATCAGGTACTAGTTGTTCAAGAGTATACAGATGTGTTTTTGAAAGAATTACCGAGTTTACCACCAGTTAGAGAGGTAAAGTTCAGTATTTATTTACTACCTAGTATAGTTGCAATCTCTATTCCACCATACAGAATGGCGCCAACTGAATTGAAAGAGTTGAAAGCTCAGTTACAAGAATTGTTAGACAAAGGATTCATACGACCCATTGTGCCACCGTGGGGTGCACCCATATTATTCGTGAAAAAGAAAGATGGATCGATGCGGATGTGTATAGATTACAGGCAGCTAAATAAGCTGATGATCAAGAACAAGTATCCATTACCTCAGATCGATGAGTTATTTGACCAGTTAAAAGGTGCAAACGTGTTCTCCAAAATAAACCTTCGGTCAGGTTACTATCAGATGCGGGTGAAAGATGGTGATATAATGAAAATGACATTCAGAACTCGATACGAACATTATGAGTTTTTAGTTATGTCATTCGGGTTGACTAATGCTCCCGTAGCATTTATGGACCTGATGAACAAAACATTTCAGCCCTAGTTGGACAGGTTTGTGGTTGTGTTTATTGATGACATATTGATTTACTCTAAGACAGAATCAGAGCATACTCAGCATTTGAGAGAGGTGTTACTGATTTTACGAGAATAGCAGTTGTATACAAAATTCAGTAAATGTGAATTCTGGCTTTGAGAAGTTGGATTCTTAGGTCATGTAGTATCTTCGTAAGGAATACGTGTTGATCCAAGAAAAGTTTCAGCTATTTTCGGTTGGAAGGTACTGAAGAATGTCTTCGAGGTACGCAGTTTCCTGGGATTGGCAGGATATTACCATCGGTTCGTGAAAGACTTCTCCATCATAGCCTTGCCGATGACGAGGTTACTATAGAAAAACAATCAGTTCGTATGGTCTAAAAAGTGTCAGTAAAGTTTCAACCAGTTGAAAAAGTTATTAACTGAAGCTCCAATCTTGATGTAACCAAAGACGAGAAAGGAGTTCGTTGTTTACAGTCACGCATCTTTAAGTTGATTAGGGTATGTTTTGATGCAAGATAGTAGAGTGGTAGCTTATGCTTCTCGACAGTTAAAATTGCATGAAAAGAATTACCCGACTCATGATGCTTGTAAAGACTTAGCAGTTATGTATGTTGTGTGATGTTTTAATGCATAACTTGGTTGTGTTTGAGACATTAAACTTGTGTCTTGCCACTATTCTTAAGATTTTGCATACTTGTTTCAGTAGAATTTATGCATGTATCGATAGAAGTACAGGGTAGGAGAGAGGTTGTTCTCTGACTTGGGTTGTATTAGTAGTTGAATTACAAGTATCGATAGTTTATAGTACTAATGTATCGGTAATATGTATGCTTATACCGGTACAAGTTACAGGGTGAGGATTTTTGCTCTCTGGAGTTTTTGGTATCGATAGTTGCACGACTGGTATTGGTATAACTAGCACAGGTACCGGTAGAAGTCTGCACAGTTCTAAATTGTTCATTGAATTGACTACTATCGATACTTGACCATCAGGTACCCGTAAAAGTCCCCTAAAATGTTGAAAATGTCATTTTTACCCTTGATCAAATTGTGTTATGATTAAATATTGATCCAAAATATGACAGGTAAATTTTGTATTGAATAAAGATTAAATATTTTGATATCCTAAAAGATGAATAGAGTTAAATGAATAGAAACACTGAAATGAAATGAGTTAAGTGGAAGGATCTTGATAAATTTCTATAATTTATCGTTTAGAGGCTATTGATCTACTCGATGGAAGCCTAGATATGATGTTTGGAGTTGTTAAAAGTAAAAGTCAAGTGAGTCTTGTGAGCCTCGTGAGTCTCTAGATTGACTCTTACATGTATGCTTGCATTCTAAACTCATCTGTGCTAAATTACTAAATCGTGAAATTGAAACTAACAAAGCATGATACTATGTATCTTATATGAAAAGAAGTATATACAGGTATATGTATGTGTTTTAAAGCATGAATGTGTCTATCATGAGCAAGTATCTGATGGATGGTCTATGCATGAAGTTTAAAGGAATGTGTTACATGTTTTGAAGTATGAATGCATCTGGTATGAAGAAGTTTGAAAGAGATGAGTCTATCAAGTATGAGTTTGCATGATGAGTTTGTGTCTTTCTCCGGAGTCATCTAAAGGGCCCGTCGGGACAATAAACACGAATCTTTGGTAAGGAATGTCCAAGACTATTGCAATTGCAGACCATATCGTGTAAGACCTAGTAAAAAGGCTATGGGATAATATGAGGGAAAGAAGACCATACTATGTAAGGCCTAGAGATACCTATGGCAAAATATGGAAGAAGATTTAAAGGACGGTTGGGTGAGTACCAGGCGATAAGGGGAAACCTCACGATAGTGAGTTTAGGAAAATCCTTATCGCTGAAAGCACCAATTTCCGTAAAAGTAAGACTTTGTGGCTGTTTTCGTTAAAGAAGTGCCTTTGTGGCAAATCTTTGATAAGGATTGCCTTTGTGGTAATCCTTAATGAGACGCCTTAGAGGAACAATCAAGGGAACTGCCTTTATGGAAATTTCCATAAGAAGGCATTTGTGGCAAACTCTATAAAATGAAGCCTTTGTGGCTATCTATGTTAAAGGAAGCCCTTATGGTGAATTTTATTAAAGGAAGCCTTCGTGACTAATTTTGTTAAAGAAAGTCTTCATTTCTAATTCTGTCAAATGGAGCCTTCATGGCTATCTCTGTTGAAGGATGCCTTTGTGGTGGACGTAAAGGAATTGACTCTGTGGAAAATATGTAAAGGGCGCCTTTGTGGGCTATTTTTGTTAAAAAGGAAGGCCTTTGTGGCTATCTCTGATAAGAAGCACCTTCGTGGCGTAATCTGAATAGCTATCTTTGTGCCAACCTTCGTAAGAAAGGCACGCCTTCATGGCACAGTTTGAAGGATGACCCTTATGGCAATCATTTAAAGATTACATTTATGGTCGGACTCTGAAATAAAGACAAGAAAGGCAATCCTAAAATAAAGTTCAAGGATGATTTTAGAAAGTAATGAAAGGGAACAAACTCTGAAAGAATAGTGTAAGTCTGTGCGCAAGCTTGAAATAGTGAAAAGCTAATGATGAACCCCATAGTAAGAAGCGGACGCAATCCACCTCGCCCTTAAGTATGAGAAGGAAAGCTCAGAAAGTATGCTATAAGAAGTACAAAGACCATGAGTACGACGAGTTTTCTAACTAAGGTAAGATTGCCTACAAAACAAAGAGGACTCAGTAAGAAGAGTGCAATCATGAAAAGAATGTAACAGTCCTAAGAAGTACTCGACCAAGTAAAAAGGGATATGCAAAGTAATGAATTTTAATGTGATGCAATAAGCAAGTACTTAAAGTTTATCTCACTAAGTTCTTATGAACTTATTAAGGTTGTTTCTGATTTCAAGATTTATTAAAAAGTAAGTGTCGAGAGATGACGCTTGGGCTACACCAAGGGAGCAATAGATTGGGCTATTATGCATACAGAGAAAGCTATGTGAAGAAGTTAATGTCTATAGAGAAAGCTAAGTTGTGAAGCTAAAGTCTGCGCATAAGTTCATTAAGTAGTATTTCAACTATTTATTCAGTAAAGACAAGAGATTAAATGATGAACACTCAAGTTTTATTATTTTAAGAATGTATATGTACACATACCCTGTACATGATGTTATCCATACTAAGCACATAAGAGGCGTTTCAAAACAAAATCTAAGAATTTTTATTAGTCATTACTAGAACAATTACATAGGCGAGTCTAGTTAATAGTTTAAGTTATATCTACTATAAGATGTAACACCTAATACTTGAATTCAATTAATCGGATCGAGTGGAGGGCGTTACATGCTTGGTATTAGAGTATGGTTTAGCCATTTTTCTTAAGATGAAGACAAAGAAACTCTGTATGCATAATACGTCACGCCTAGCTTAATCTCTCAAGTATGTGTAACCGATTCTGCTTTTATGCGAAGACAATGAAAATGCAATGAAACGATTGATAGGGTCATTGGTAAGGTAGGTCACGAGGCAACATGGTGAGTGTGTTGGAAAAGAGTGACCTCTAGAGTCTAAAGATCACCAAAGACCTCTAGAAAACTAATGTTTAGCGCGGAGGGGATTTTAATGGTGAGTGCCTTCAAGGTTACGCCCTTGAACCAATGACATTGTTAGGCTCAGCAAACCTGATGTTGCCGCTTTTGCACCATATTACATTTTGGTCTACTGTGAGGATCCCATATGATCTTTTGAAGAGTCTCTTCTAGTTACGAGGCGCTAATGGTTTATCCTCATAAAAAAGAATAGTAAGGATTTCTTATTATCCACACCAGAACTTGAATCCACCATTAGGTCAAGGATCATGAGTTAGTAAGAGGGATAAAGTCCTAAGTGTTGGCACACTAGTGGTATCTAAATGACTATTTGACCTCATAAGCATCATTTGAGTTTGATATGCTCGAACCTTCGACTGTTGAGTCATCTTGTTTCGAGTAGTGTTATACCTAATCGATAAGACTTTACTTTTAAGGAAAGTATCCTTAAGCTCTGAAAAACTCATGTAGTACTATAATGTTAAAGGTAGAGTTTTTTGGGCATATAGGTGATATCCTGGTAGGGGATCAAGCCATTTTTGGTAAGAAATAAAAGCGAAAAGAAAAGAAAACGTCTAGAACAAATGATGAAGGGAAAATAAAAGAGTTAACAGAGTAAAGAAAGGATTTTGGGTAGGTTCAAGGAAAGATAAGCATCAAGCATGCTCAATTTATAGTGAAAACCCAATCTCGCACAAGAAGTTTAGCCGGTGAGAACCATTAGCTTCTCCGAATTAGGTAATGACAACTATCGTAGGGAAATAAGTGTGAAATGAAAAGATTAAATGGGAGTAATCATGAGTGAGAAGTTAAGTTTAGGTGACTGTTTACATTCTCAAATACGAGTTTTACAATTGTCTAAGGAAATCGTGAAATATCTGCTCTTAGGTGGTTGGCCAGTAAAGTTTAGATTTGGACTTAAAGGGTAGAATAGTGACGTTTATGAGATTTATGAGATATATGCAAGCAAAAAGGGACTGAGGGAAATGTAAGAAGGAAATTTCGGGAAAGAAATTTCCTAAGTGGGAAAGAGTTGTAACATCCCATCCGATGAAGTTTTAGTATCTAAATATTGTTCAAGAAATAAGATGAGTTTAGAAATGTATAGTGTTAGAGTTAGACTAAGAATGAAAACTATTTGAGTGCGACTATGATGCCTTGATATTGGTGAACACTAGTTGACACATAATGATCAAGAAGTATGGTTGGTAATGAATTAAGCGTCCCTTAAAGCCTCTGTTGTCATACATAGGGTAGGCAAATTCCATTATAGGTATTAGGGAAGTGAACCTTATGACGCGAGTTTATGCCAGCAATATAGTGCACCTTGTAATGTTAGCCTTGAGCCAATTAAGTTATAAGAAAATGATAGTTAGGAATAAACCAAATGTAAACTAAGATAGTTGTTGGGGATCAACCCAATTAAGCAACGAAAAGTAAAATAGCGAAAAAAATTGAGAAATTGAACATACAAGTTTAACGTGGAAAAACCACTTCGAAGAGGATAAAAAACCACGGGCAAAGATAATTTTACTATAATGGAAAAATAACGAAGATTACAAAAGATGGAGATAAAAATTAAACCCCAAAAACCTGAAAACAAAGAACCCTCAAATCGTAAACACAAAATTCTCCAAACGTTTTATGAGTTTTAATATCTAATGGGTGTATTTTCTAAGATTGTAAAAGAGTCTATTTATAGGCTAAATTCGTAGGTCAACTAAATTATCCTAATAAATATTAAATTTATTATACTAATAAATACTAAATCTTCTAGAAAGAAAGTATATTTTGTTTAATTTGACTTGTAATCAATCTCTTATTTGACTGAAATAAGAGACATACTCAACAATAGTTAAGAACCAAAAGAAAACACTTGATTAGTTTTCTTGGAAACAATAGATTTGGATAAGACCACCAAATGACTGATGTGACGTTTATCAAGTTTCAATAAGGACTTGGGTTAATTCAAGAGTTTAAGATGGGTTAAGAAGAAGATATATTCTCTCTCTCTCTCTCTTGCTCTTTTTGAGAGAATAGGTCTAGAAGGAAGTTGGAATAATCTGAGTTAAATTTAAGGCCCAATGTTTAGAAGAGATTCCTTTAAAGGTAAGGTAACGCCTGATATTTGGACGAGATCTGAAGTTAATAAGTTAACTAAGTGTTACTCCAAAAGTAAAGTGTTATTCACCCCACTAACGCTCTTAACGCGTTAAGTGGTCACGAAATTAATATTGGAATGTGACAAAAATGTAACACCCTTGATGGAATTACAAATGACATATATTTTCTCCCTAATTTAGTGCTTTTATTGTCTCTTTTGTATCTCATTTAGCATGCATTATAAGCATTTTATAGTTAGTTTTTATATTTTCTAATACAATGCTAGTTAGTTTAAACTCTTGTTATTTCTATATATTTTATACTAATGTCGATGCAAGCAGTTGATATATTACATATTAAGATTGCTAGTACAGGAACTCAGTTCAGAAGAACAACATTGACAAAATGCAGCCACAAAACTAGCTTGGAATTGCGACCAGAGATGTCGCTGCATTGAAGTTGAACCTCAAATGAGTAGAGTTAAGCTGAGTTTGCACTAGAAGCACTAGCACAGGAATATCACAAATGTTGTTGTAATTACAACATCAGAATACGTTTAATAGTACAGCAACAATCTGCAGATCTTTAAAGAAAACATGTAATCTACGTGAGTGCACAGCTATACTCTAACTAACTTTGACAGTTGCAAAAATCTAGATCTGAATCTGAGAATGAAGAACAAAATTTGCAAATATTTAGGGGTTATAAATAGATGAAAAAAGAAGGAAAAACATCATCAAGAACAAGGGGATTAAATTATGAAAATTCTTTGTGAATCAAAGATTTGAGCTGGAATCGGGGAGCTGATGAACCACGTTTGCAACTACTTCTAACGAGAGGTGCTTGATGCCGAGCAAGAGGAACAAGTAAAGAGTAGGCCTAGTAGTCTAGAGATAGTAAGCTTTGTTGTACTCTTTATTTCTTCTAAAACTATGATGGATTCTATTGATGTTAAATGAATATGAGAGTATCTTTTAATATTATATCATTTTGATTTTTATTTTACATTACTTGTCCACTTATTCTTGGATTTAACCGCTCTAAACACAAAAGTGAAATTGCAGTACATCGACATCGAGAGATGCGATGACAGGTTAGATTAACAAGTGGGTTAGGCGAGAGCTGCTTGAGACTAGGATAGACTCTAGTTACTTGTTCTTGGATACACATCATTGCTCGTATCGACAGGTGGAGTAGTGTATTTGAGTTAGGATTAAGTACGGAGTTATTGTGAGTAAGAACTCGAAAGGACTTCATTGCTACGATAATTTGTCTACATTTTAGCTTGTTGACGCATCCAACGTTGCAACCTGTAGAATCAGTGAACCATTTTCACCCTTTACACTTGATCACTTTTATATTTCCTGCATTTTAATTTCCATTACTCACACTTAACACTTTTGGATTTATATTCAGTACATTGATATCTAACTTCTGAGATTTGAATTTAATACAATGACAGTAATGATTAATTTAGTGTGCATAACTGACATAACTGCGCTGGCAACCCTATTCACATTATACTGATTTTTCTTATATTAATTGCTTTAACATTAAGACATCGAAAACCATTTCCTCGTGGGATTGATATCTGATAGCTCTGTCTATCAACTATACTTGCATCGACGTGTGTACGCTTGCATAATCGTGTGTCGTAAAAACATCGATCAACCTTAAACTCGTAAAAGTTACCAATTAGGGTCTCGGAGTATTACTAAAACATATCACTTATATAAATAAAATATATTCATCCATAATATAATCATGATATAAATAATCTATATTAACTTGATTAAAACATACACTATCATAAACAAACCATACAAGCATTCAGAGATTAAATTGTATTGCATATGAGTTTTAAAAGAAAAACTGAAAAAATTTTCAAAACAGGGCTCACACAACCATGTGCCGAAAACACATGCCCGTGTGCCCACTTCCACATGCTCGTGCCCTTAGCCGTGCATTAGACCGTGTGTGTACTCGAAAGATAGTCACACGATCATGTAATAGGCCGTGTCATAGATCGTGTAATAGGCTGTGTGCTATACAGATTTGCCACACATGCCCGTGTGATGGACTGTGTGCCAGACCATGTTCCTATACGAGAATGGGCCACACAACCATGTCCCAGTCCATGTAACTTTTACTGCACCTTAAAATGATACACGACCATGTGATAGCCCGTGTCACAGGCATGTGCAGCTTAAATTGCTTCTAAATCAAGGCATTAACTAAACCTATCTTAGCCAACAAGATACATTAATAATAGATCATAACCTAAGGTCTCAAACATAATACAAACATAATTTTGAAGTAAAAAACATCCTCAACCAAATTCTAACCAATATGCCATTCAAGACACCACAAAACACAAAACAAAGCAATCATTCAGGCAATTTGACTAAAGACAAGAACTAAATTACAACCAATGTACCATTCAAAGATACCACAAGTATTTTAAACATTCTAGTCAATCTAATTCACTTTGCAAAGAGGTATTTACACTTATAACAACATTATATAAACATAGATAAGTGATAATTTCAAAACATGTTCTTAATATTCATTACAATTTACTTCCTAACTATCCACAATTGACTTATACTTCACTAAGAGGCCTATATACATGCCATTACCCTTACAAAATTTAAAGAAAACTACCAAAAGGATGGATAGTGTGAGCCTTGCTTGATCCTTTTCCCAAAATAAGCCACAATCTACAAAACTACATAACAAAATTTGTAAGTCACAAAACTTAGTAAGTTCATAGTATTAGCTCATGTAATTCCATTATAACAAAAGAGTATATAAAGCATAAAAGATGTATAAATATGTCAATGGACTGTAACACCTAAGACTTGGAAGCCGTCGTCGGCTAGGTCCCGGTGTCACTTTATTCATCTATCATCGTTCATTCTTTAAAAACATATCATTTGATCTTACATTACTAAATAAATACACACAACAGACCATAAATTATCAATTAATTATAATCACCATCCAACAAGGCAAAAAGGCCATTTCCAAGATTTTTGGAGACTTCTATCGGTACTTGTTGGACAAGTATTGGTAGTTGTCAATTCAATAAACAGTTCAGGAATAGTGCAGACTTCTACCGATACAAATGATAGTTCTACCAATACAAGTGACTCTTCTACTGAAACAAGTCTTCCTTATACCGATACTAAAAACTCTAGAGAGCTAAGAAGTCTAACCTTGCAACTTCTACCGATACAAGTATCCCAACTATCGATACCTTAGTAAGTAGAACTACCGATACTTCTATTGCTACTGATACCTTAGTAAGTAGAACTATCGATACTTCTATTGCTACTACCGATACAATGCAAGTCAAAATATAATCTCTCCTACCTTGTACTTCTACCAATATATGCATAAGATCTACCGAAACAAGTATGCAGAATCTCAAGAATCATGCTCAAACACATGTTTATCAACACATACCATTCATAGCTTCAACATACATTAGGCCATCTCAAAGTACATATTTTCCAAGCCATTATATTGTGCTTCTAAGTTTATATTCTAACTTAACAAACATACTTTACTACATTCAGTATTCCATCAAACATAACAATGTAATCACAATATCAATACATAAAGCATAAGATAACATCATTCTACTACATGCCATAAGACCAAGTGATGTAAAAACTATCAAACGAGCTCCACGATAGTGTGACTCCATAAGATGATCTGATCTTCAAGTAGCAAGGTAAATCTACAAGACAACGATAACACTTTTGGTAAGCTGCATAGCTTAGTAAGCTCGAAGAGTTAAAGAGTTACCAATTGACCACGCTATAAACGTAACAGCAAATATGTGCAAGTGTACACTGTCGATGCAAGTATAATAGATAGATGTATAACCTGTCAAATATCGATCCCACTATGATGGTTGTTCGTGTCTATAATTTTTGATGCAATGAACAGGTAATTGAAATAAAATTGTGTGATTAGTTTTTCGAAGCAATAATGTAAATTTAAAGAAGTAATGCAATGATAATGAAATGGGTCCCTGACGTGAAAAGTCGACAGAACACTAAGTGTGGCTCACAAGGTTAAAAATAACAAGTAATTGTCCCTGCAAATAAACACAATGAAAATCTTACCAAACTTGGCTTTTCTATTAGATTTAAGACTTAAACATGGGCACTAACCACACCTTCCAATGTGGGTAATGCAACATATTCAAGAACAAGTGGATTAAATTCCTTCAATCCCCAAGCAACTTCCATTGTCTTGCTTGTTAATTTAATTTGTCGCTGCACCTTCTAGTGTTAGTGATTGCAATCACACTTCCGTAGTCAAAACAATTAAAACCAAAGATTAACAGTAAAGGCAAGATTGAAGCAGATATTGTTTATTCTAAAAATCAAGAGTACTTCCATACAACTTGAAATAACTTGGATTACCAGTGTTTAAGAAAGAGAAATAACAGAAAAATGGGGCATTCTATTCCTAGGCTACTCAATATGCTCCCTTATTCTCCTCTTGTGTCACACTTAGGATGCTCCTTGTCAGGAGAAGGTCTGCTTCCTCTTCTGCATCAGGTCTCCCTTAAGAATGCTAAGCTGCCATGGATGCAAGCTTGAGAAAATGGATTTTTAGAAGAAAGTCAATTTGGGTGAAGAAGTATATCTCCTCTCTCTCATCCTTATCAGTATTTAATTGTAATTCCACAGTACAGATATCCTTCCCTCCAGATCTAACATTTTTTGCCTGTAGTGGTTGGTTACTCCAGTTGTATAACTCACGCAAATCCAGTGTGTTAACCAGATAGCTGTCAAATGTTGCGATAGTTCTCGGCGTAATTTTAGATCCTCTTATGCAACCACAACTCTAAAATTACTCCTGCAGCGATAATTCTGAACTAGTTCCTACAACGACAATTCTGGGTGCATTTCTAAACAAACTATTGTAGCGACATTAGTAGTAAAAATGTCATAAATTCAAAGACATTTAAGTTAAGCTCCATTAAGTTAGAGAATGCAATAACTAAATTAAAAAATGCTAAAAATGTATGCTAAAGATGACCAAATAGGAACAATTTAGACACTAAGTAGGTAGAAACCAATGGTTATTTCTAGTACTATCACCAATCATATGCATAAAAGCAATTATAACTCAACCAAGATAGAATGAACAGTTGCTTCCTCAATCCATACTTAGCATTTCAACTTTCCTATCTATAACTTTTTTGTTACCAGTACTCAATGCTTCTCATACGAGCTATCGAGGACTCGCAACATATTCGGTACCCCAGCCATTGGTACGGTATCTGCCTATGAACTGTCCTCTAACGATGCTGCTCACACAAGCTGTTGAGAATATGCATTCAAGCATAAATCCTACCATCGTAGGGCCTATAATCCATTTAGGATTTCATATCATTTTTCGACTCACGATGCTGCTCACACAAGCTGTCGAGGACTCGCAACATATGCGGTACCCCAGCCATCGCGTCAATTTCATTTCAACGGCTTAAAGTCTACTATCTCTTTCGTTTCATTTCTTCAACCTCGTTGAATCTAAGGTCTTCCATTTGTCATACATTGATATGATACAAAAAAGAATTATTTAAGTACAAAATTTACATTACGAACTTCTCGGACTAATTTGCAGTTATGGATTGACTTTAGGAACTACTCGGCTAATTTCCCTTTTTCACGATCTGAGACACTATAGTAGTCTACATCCACAAATCATCCAATTCTTACATTAAATCACACAATCAGGTCATTTAACACAATTTAGTCCTTTCTAGGAAAATTATAGTTTTACCCCTAATATTTTCCTTTTATTCAATCTACTCCTTTCAACACAAAACATGCAAAATAATCATTCTCTTACACAACCAACCTTAGTTGAATTATCTAGGGTGTTTATCCAACCCCTTCATACATTTATTTTCACAACAATACATGTACTTTCATCATTTCCACATTTTAGTCCTTAACCCTAATTTCATCAAAAATCTCTTTACAAAAAGATATAATCCAGGCATCAAACACACAAAACCTTCACAAGATTCAAGAACAAGCATTTCTAACAATGGCTAGTTTCATAACATTTGACAAATTCACAAATTAGTCCTTGGATTAGCTAGATTAAGCTAATATGAATTCGAAAACATAAAAATTACTAAAAACGAGCAAAGTTTGCTTACCCAAGTCAAGGTTCAAAGATTGAATGTAAAACCCTAATTTTCTCTTCTCTTAGCTGTGTGAGAGGTAGAAGATGAGTGAAAATGATGATATTTTCACTTAAATTTTCTTTTAATTTAATATATATACCCATGACAATTTTGTAATTTTTAAGACTTTCATCATTAAGCTTTAATTAATCACTTTTAATATTAATTAAACCTATTTACACTTAATATAAATCATGCTAATCCACCCACTAATAATCCTTTGGTTAATTTACTCATTTGGTCCTTCTAATCAACCATCTCTACGTTTACACCTATTACAATTTAATCGTTTCTACTCAATTAACTATTTAAACATTAAAATTTTCTTACCAACTTTTAAAACGATGCTAGCGAAGTCATGAATATTTAAATAAATAAATTAATGACTCGACTAGTCAGAATTGTGATCTCGAAATCACTGTTTCCAACACCACTAAAATCAGACTGTTACATGGACATTATACATAATTTTCCTCATGATTTTTCATAACACCATAGATACCAATTCTTTTATATTCAACTATCAATATATATATCCATCAAATATGTTAAGTATCAAACTATGACATATAATGAAATTTAAGATTTTTAAAATTAAACAAGGGCATCGAAGTGCATTCAAGGGCACCGAAGTGTATAGAGAGGCACCGAAGTGCATACGCAGGCACCGAAGTGCATACAAAAATTTATTAAATAATAAAAGCTTTTATACATGACTTAATTTTCTACTAAAACAATTCAACTATGTAATCATAATTAAAGAAAATAAGTTACTAGGAACTTACCCACGATTCGCTCCTGATAACATGTAGGGAATATTCCGTGAGTTTCCCTTTTCCTCAATTATTGTCCTTACCACTCGTTTCTTAATTTAAATAAATAATTTCATTTAATTAAGGATTCGGATAACATCAATTATTTCACATAAACTAACAATCCATATTAAAACACATTAACATTTTTCTCCAATACTTTAATTTTATACATTTTAATCCTTAACATACAACTTGAAATTTCACCATTTTATTGTCAAATTCCTATTCACCGATTTCTCTCATTACCAAAAATCAACTTGTATTTCTCTTCATTTCAGAAAATGTACATTATATTTATCACTTGAAAATTTAATCCCTATGTCTTAACTTCACTAAAAATCATACAATAATTCATGCATATCCAACAACTATCTTAATTTATCTATCAAACAAACACTCAACCATAACAATTTCATTCAAGGAACCTCCCTCACATTAAATAGTTTTATAAAATAACCCTTGGGCTAACTAAATTAAACTAATACGATCACAAAAACGTAAATATCATAGAAAACAATGTCAAATACACATGCATGCAAGGATGAAACTTAGCTAAATTTTCCTTGATTCACAACAATGGTGTTTTCGATCAAGAGAGTGCAAAAATGAGGAAGATGATCACTTATGTTTGTTTAAGTTAATTTATTTCTCTTTTACTACATTACCCTTACTCAACTAATTTAAGTTTCACTCTAGCCTTGTCCATAATTGTCCATCATCTACTTTAGTGGTTTATTTACCAAATGAATCAATCTCAATATCTTCTCATGCCTATTTAATGCATTTAGCTAATAAAACTTCATCTTTACAACTTTTTCTACTAAATCCCTATTAATAAATTAATTACTTAAACCTTAATATTGTTTAACAGAAGTTTAATATGAGTTTACTAATTTCTCAAATGCTTTAATTAAATATATAATACTAACTTGCTATATCGGAATCGTGGTCTTGAAACCATTGTTTCCGATATCACTGAAAACGGGATATTACAACTCTTCCCCCTAAAAATATTTTCATCCTAGAAAATTCTTAGTAGAGAAAAGGTTCGGATATTGCGACCTTATACTTTCTTCTGTTTCCCATGTTGCTTCTTCCACTCCATGTCGTTGCCACAACACCTTAATTAAAGGTACGGATTTATTTCTCAATTCTTTAGTTTCCCGAGCTAGGATTTTTATAGGCTCTTCATTATAAGTCAAATCTGGCTGTACTTCAATTTCTTCAGTAGAAAATATATGCGACAGATCAGATTGGTATCATTGAAGCATTGAAACATGAAAAACATTATGAGTTCTATTAAGCTCTAGGGGTAAAGCCAAACGATAAGCTATCAATCCTATTCTTTCCAGAATTTCATAAGGCCTAATAAATCTAGGACTGAGCTTCCCTGTTTTGCCGAATCGCAACACTTTCTTCCAAGGAGACACCTTTAAAAACACTTCTTTTCCAATAGAAAATTCAATATCTTTTCGTTTTAAACCGGTGTATGATTTCTAACGGTCAGATTCCACTTTCAAATTATCTTGAATAATATTGACTTTCTCCTTCGATTCACAAACTAAATCAACCCCGATTAGCTTCCTTTCACTCAATTCAGACCAAAATAACGGATTTCTACATTTATGTTCGTATAAAGCCTTATATGGAGCCATTTTCAAACTCGTTTGGTAGCTGCTACTGTAAGCAAATTCAGCTAACGATAAATATTTCTCCCAGCTACCTTCGAACTCAATAATGTAACACCTTAACATATCTTCTAAAATTTGAATAACACGCTTTGATTAACCATCCGTCTGTGGGTGAAAAGCAGTACTAAAATTTAATCTGGAACCCAAAACTTCTTGCAACTTTCCCCAAAATCTAGAGCTAAATCTCGGATCACAATCTGACACAATTGACAATGGAACACCATTCAACCTGACAACTTCGGCAATGTACAACTCAGCTAATTTTTCAAGTGAGTAATCCATTCTAATTGGTATAAAATGAGCAGATTTCATCAACCGATCAACAATAACCCATAGTAACTCGTTCCCACTTCCATTCGGGAATCATTATTGGTTGTAACAAACCCCAGGGAACTTGATGTTCAACTTTAACCTACTGGCAATCAAGCATTTAGGTATATATTCAGTTATTTCACGCTTCATTCTTGGCCACCAGTAACATTGTTTCAAATCATTATACATTTTTGTACACCAGGGATGAATGGAGTAAACACTTTTATGAGTTTTGTCTAACAATTCATGCTTCAGCTCAGAATTATTTGGTACACATATCAGATTTTGGAAATATAAATAGTCATTATTTCCAATTTTGAATTTAGCTATCTGATCATTTCTAGCCAAGTTAACTCTGCTCAACAATTCTGAATCCTTTGTTTGAAGCTCAAGAATCTTTTCAAAAAAGGGAATCATCCTATCTAAGTATCAAATTTGCATTCATAGCCCTTAAATTGAATAAGGACTTCAAACTTAAAGCATTGGCAACTATATTAGCTTTCCCGAGATGAAAATAAATTATCAAATTGTAATCTTTTAATAATTCAAGCCACCTTCGTTGAAGCAAATTCAATTCTTTCTGAGTCATTAAGTATTTTAAGCTTTTGTGATCCATAAAGACATGACACTTTTCCCGTATAGATAATGTCGCCAAATTTTTAGTACAGAAACTATGGCAGTCAGTTCCAAGTCGTGTGTTGGGTAATTTCACACATGATGCTTCAGTTGTCTCGAAGCATACACAATCACTCTTCCACTTTACATTTGTACACATCCTAAACTACAACGAGAAGCATCACTATATACAATAAATTCTTTCCCCGATTCAGGTTGCGTCAAAGTCGGGGCTTCAATTAACATATTCTTCAGTTACTTTAAACTCTTCTGGCATTTATTAGTCCAAACAAAAGCAACATCTTTTTGCAAAAGCTTTGTCATTGGAGACGCTATTATCGAAAAAATTCTTAACAAAATGCCGATAATATCCAGCTAACCCCTAGAAAATTCAAACTTCAAATATGTTCTTTGGAACTTTCCATTCAGTAATAGTTGATATTTTATTCGAAACTCAGATACCATCAACAGCAACTATATGTCCCAGAAAACCAACTTCCCATAACCAAAATTCACACTTACTGAACTTCACGTAAAGTTGTTTATCTCGAAGAGTTTGTAACAATTTTTAAATCTTCAGCATGCTCTGTTTCATTCAACGAGTATATCAAGATTTCGTCAATATATACCACCACAAATTTGTAACACCCTTAACTCGTAACCATTATCGATTTAGGGTCTCAAAGTATTACAAAGACAATTTACAATCATTAAATTACTTCAACCAAATATTCAAATCCATTTAAGCCAACCACACAACACATATAATCATGCTAGTAAATACGTAATTTAACCTAACTAAAATCATACATGTCATATACAAGCATTACAATCGATCAAGGATTACATCTAAACATCCTCAAAACTTTTAGAATAACATGAATTCTTTTCACAAAACAGGGTATACAACCGTGTGTCTCTAACACACGCCCGTGTATGCTCATACACACGCCCATATTCTTGATCGTGCACCAAACCATGTTCATACTAAAATACAACCACTGGTCGTGTCACAGCCCGTGGATTTGTCCCCTGTACTAAACCTGAACATAGCACACGACTGTGTCACAACCTGTGTATACCCAATTTACTTCCTAACCAAGTTAATTCCTTAACCTAACTTGTTCCACAAGATGCATTACTAATGAGGTAAAATTTCGAGGGTTCAAAATACCATCCAAAAATCAACCAAATTCAATGCATGACATCTCCAACTTAAATAATAAGACCATTTTCTAAATAACTATTTGTAATTCATTATCTAGATGACTAACTACCTAAAATCTCATACTATAAGCCCACATGACTGAATTACTATAACATGGAAATAAAGGATACCACAATTGTGCTTCTATCTGTCATTACTAACCATAATGACATCTTATCCACTTCATAATAATACCATTCAACCAAACTTACAACTCAAACAGTCACCAATATTGACATACAAGCCTTACATTTTTCATAACATTCCATTATATTTAAAATATTTACATAACCTCAAAATTTGCTAGATTATTATATCATTCAAAACATATATATGAAGCCAACTGTCATGTACTAATATTCACATTTGTTCATCTCCTAAAGACTTCTAAACATAAAATTAATCCTAGATACATTCCAAAATAACAAAAGAAGACATGACCAACTTTGAGTACGAGATTTTTGCCTTGATGCTGAGTTTGAATCTATTGCTAAATTAACCTGTAATCACGAGAAATTTAATTACATTAGTAAACTTTTATTCACCAAAACAACTATTCACGTGGATGTATATAAATCCTCAAATAGATGCTTTCATTTGACAATTCATAATTTTAATTTCAATATAGCACATAACACAAACAATCAACTATGTATAATACTCCAACTCAATATAATTCTTAATGTATATATACATATTGACAAGTCTTTCCAATAATTCATTAATTTTGTAATTTATAATTTTCGTCAATTCATGGCACTCGGTGCCTAGCGGATATACCGCAAAAGTGAGCCCAGCTCTAGTTGGATTAACCAACGGTTTGCGCCCTGCCATAGTCGGATAAACTGACGATTCTGGAACCCAGTGCCTAGCGGATAAACCGCAAAAGTGAGCTCAACTCTAGTTGGATTAACCAACAACATCCGTCAAATCCTGACACCCAATGCCTAGTGGACAAACCGCAAATGTGAGCCTAGCTCTAGTTGGATTAACCAACAAAATCCGTCAAATCCTAGCACCCAGTGCCTAGCGGATAAACCGCAAAAAATAAGCCCAACTCTAGCTGGATTAACTAACAATATTCGTCAAATCCTGGCACCTAGTGTCTAGCAAATAAACCGCAAATGTGAGCCCAGCTCTAGTTAGTTAAACTGACAAAATAATTAATATTTCATTCTGTCATTTCATCAATTATTAATTGATATCAACAATTAAATAAATGTATCTATATAACTACTTCCATGTGTCATGAATTAAGACAACAATTAAACAATTTAAACTTTAATCAATATTTAAATAGAATAATAAGTTAGAGGGTACGAACTTACTATTTACAATTGCAGACGATTATTCAGTAGCCTTCTCTTTCCCACGATTAGCAACGGGGTCTCTCGTTTCTCGATCTAGAAATAATAATTTAATTCAATCATCCAACTTATAGTCACTTTAATTCAATAATCATAATTACTCAAGTAATCCCTTAATATTTTACATTCACACCACTTAATCCTTATCACTAACTAATCAATTCAACATTAAAAAAAAAACTCTTCAGCCGAATATATATATATATATATATATATTTCCCAAATAGTCCCTAAAATTCTGAAATTTATAACTTAATACCATGACACTTTAGTTTTATAATAATTTCATCCCTAAGGATTAATGCCATCAAAACTCAATACACAAAGTAATTCAAATATAAAATAAAATTTATATTTCACCTCCAGCACAAGAAATATCCAAGGAAATCAGTCCTTGCATGCTAAGATTTTCACACTACAATAACATGTTCAATCTAAATATTCAATTTAGTTATCAATCTCATAGTCGCAATAATTTAGTTTAACAAGTTATCTTAATAATTGATTTTTTCACACATCTACTTCCAACGATTTAACTTCACTATATTTAATCCCCACTTCTAATTTAATCCATTAACATATAGAAAAAAAAATATTTCCTCTCCATCTAACCAAAATTACATGCTCTTCCAATAGCCCCATAAACATCAACAAATCTGTAATTAAAATCATGGTATTTTCAATATATAGCATTTAAATCTTTAAAACTTAACACAAGCAAGAATTACTAGACAAGATGAATATATATATTTTTTAAAGCTGTAAAACTCAACACTTCAACCACATTTCTAGCACAAAGAATAGTCCTAAATTTCAGTCCTTATACTTATCATAATCTCATAAATTAGTCCCTCAACTAGCTTAATTAAACTAAAACGATTCCAAAAACGTAGAAATTATTAAAAACGAACCTCAACAACGCATATGTGCAAGAAAAAAACTCAACTGAAATTCCAAGGCTCCCAATGGTGGTTTTGGGTTTTTTTTCCCAAAAGAAGAAGATGACACCATTTGTTTTATTTTGTTTAACTTATTAAATTTCCATTTATTATATTACCCTTACTAAACTAATTACAAATTCACCTAATTTGTCCATACTTGTCCACTACTTAAACATATGACATAATTACTCTCTAAGTCCCTTGATTCACCTTCTCATCTCCATTTAACCCTTTAGATATTAACTTTCACATTTCTTTCAATTTAGTCATTTTAATTAAATTAACCCACCAAACATCAAATTTTTCTTAATAAAATTCAATACAACCTCGATCAATTCCATAAATATTAATTAATTAATTAATAAAACACTAACTTATTTACCAAAAATTGAGATCCCAGACCTCTATTTTCGTTACTACCAAAATGGGTCATTACAACTAATATATTAAGTGATATCAATCATAATCTTCCACTATTAACAACTTATAACAATAGTGATCTATTTATTTAATAAGTCCCTTACTCTAGTCTCATCATATAATTTAATATTAATCACTACTATTATCACATACTTAATTTAGTGCATGTACTTTTATTGAACACTTAATCAACAAAAATTATCTAACCAAAATTCAAATAATTTTAAAAAAAAATAGCTCCGTAAAAATTAAATAAAAATATTTACAAGTTCGATTTATGAAAACGAGGTCTCGAAATCACACTTTCAACACTATTGACTTTTGGGTTGTTATAAAATGGATCCAAATAAGGTCGAAATACTCGATTCATTAGATCCATAAATGCTATAGGGAAATTGGTTAGTCCAAATGGCATCACTAAAAACTTGTGATGATCGTATCTTGTTCTAAAAGCAGTTTTTGATTCTTGATCCTTCACTCGCAATTGGTAATACCTAGATCTTAAATCAATATTTGAAAATACAGTAGTTCCTCTTAATTGGTCGAATAAATAATCAATTCGAGGTAACGAGTATTTATTTTTAATGGTCACTCGATTTAGTTGACAATAGTCTATGCACAACCACATTGATCTGTCTTTCTTTTTCACAAAAAAGACTGGGGCACCCCAAGGTGACACACTTGGTCGAACAAAATTACGTTCTAAAAACTCTTGCAACTGCGATTTCAATTCTTTCAATTTGGCAAGAGCCATTCTGTTTGGATCTATCGAGATTGGATTTGTCCCCGGAATAAGTTCAATCTCGAATTCCACTTCCGAGGTGGTGGCAACCCAAGTAGTTCTTCAGGAAAGACATTAGAATACTCTTTGACTTCCGGTACTTGATCAATTTTCGACTCTTTCACCCTCAAATCTATCACATAAGCTAAATAAGCTTCACAACCCTTTTAAACCAATTTATGAACTATCAATCTACACCATCAGCTCTAACACAAATATATTCACCATTAGGACGTTTAAAATTAACTTGTTTCCTTCGACAACTCACATTTGCATCATGCTCATATAACCAATCTATCTCCAAAATAAGATCAAAATCATCGAAGGGTAACAACATCAAGCTAGCAGAGAAGTCATAACCTTTTACTTTCAAATGGAAAGAATTTACAAATCTTGTTAACTAACACACTCTGACCCAAAGGATTTGTTACTTTAATAATATAGTCAGTGGACACAATAGGCAGTTTCTTTTTATCAACTAATGCAATGCATATGTAAGAGTGACTTGATCCAGGATCAATCAATGCATATACATTAATATAAAAAAGAGAAAAAGTACCCGCAATAACATTCGGAGCATTTTCTTCCTCACGAGCTCTGATTGCGTAGGCTCTAGCTGGTGCTCTCGCTTCAGATCTTTCATTCATATCAATAGTCTTTCCTCGTCCAAGAGTATAATTTCTACCATTACCTAGTCTTCTACCTCTCTATGATGTTGCTTCTTACTTACTTATTTACTTGCCGGAATCGTTTTGCTTTAATAGGCAATCTCGAAGGAAATGTTTAGTAGATCCATAATGAAAGCAAGCTCCCAATTTTGATCTAGATTCACCAAAATGCTTCTTGCCATAATCACCATAAACATGGACAATTCTTTCTACATTTCTTACACTTCTAACACTAGTCACTTGTGAATTAATAGACTAAAAATTACTTGGCCTCGATCCATCTCTGCCAACAATTTTTGAAGGAGCACTTGACTGATTGCCTTCACCTTTGATTTTCTTTGAAGGAAAAGCATGAGATGACTGAAGCGATCCTCTTTTACTAAATTCTCGAAGTCTTCCATCTGCTTGCCTCTTACTCTTAAAATTTTCTTCAATTTTTCGAGCCCATTTAGAGAGTTCCACCATTTCATGTAACTTTAATACCGCTACAGACATTCTTATCTCATCATTCAATCCATCTTCAAATTGAATACACATTTCTTCTTTATTCGACACTATGCTACAAGCATACTTGCTTAACTGTACAAATTGACGTTCATACTTAGCAATCGACCTATTTCTATGTCTTAATTCAAGGAATTCTTTCTTTTTCTTGTCTAAATACAACCAACTAACATATTTCTTTCTGAATTTCGCTTGTAAGAAATCCCAATTAATACGATCACTTGATGCCATTGAGCTCAGGGTGTCCCACTGATTATTTACTTCATCTTTCAACAATGAAATAACACATCTTAAATAGTCTTTAGGAGTACACAACAATTCCTTAAAACTTCTCTTTGTGTTTATCAACCAATACTCAGCTCTTATTGGATCATCTTTGACTTTACCTCTAAATTCTTCAGCTCCACACTTTCGAATTTTATCTACTGACGGCCTAACAATAGTCATTGATACTAGATTTTGTGGATTCAAAGGAACCTGAGGGGGTACATTAGGAGGTGGAGGTGGTAGAGCTACCGAATTTGCTTGCCTAAACTTCTTGAATCATTGGTTCAACATACCAAAGAATACACTTTTCATATCATTACCAAAAGATTATAGAATCGATGCACTAGCACTTACTTCAGGATTTGAAGCCTGAGCATTGCTTTTAGCTTCATTAGCCACAGCTTTGTTTGATTCAACGGACATCTTGTATCTATAAAAATTTCAGTATTAAATTAGATCAAAAGCATCACACTACCATAAGATATAAATGTTATGTATATTCTAGACCCCACCTATATTATGTTAATCCAATAATTAACTAAATCGTAGCTTTGATACCAATAAATGTAACACCTTAAACCCGTAAGCATCATTAGTTAGGGTCCAAGAGTATTACTAAAACATATCACTTATATAAATAAAATATATTGATCCACAATATAATCATGATATAAATCATCTATATTAACTTAATTAAAACATACACCATCATAAACAAACAATACAAGCATTTAGGGATTAAATTGTATTGCATATGAGTTTTAAAAGACAAGCTGAAAAATTTCAAAAAAAAAAAAGAGAAGGGGTCACATGGTTGTGTTTCTTAAACACACACTCGTGTGCCTACTTTCACACGCCCATGCCCTTAGCCGTGTATCAGACAGTGTGTGTACTTGAAAGATAGTCACATGGTCGCGTCACAGACAATGTAATAGGTAGTGTGTCTATACTGACTTGCCACACATGCCCGTGTGATGGACCATGTGCTAGACTGTGTTCCTATACGAAAATGGGACACACGATCGTGTCTTAGCCCGTGTGCCTGTGCGTGTAACCTGTACTGCACCTTAAAATGATACACAACCATGTGACAACCTGTGTCACAGGCTGTGTGCAGCTTAAATTGCTTCTATATCAAGGCATTAACTCAACCTATCTTACTCAACAAGATACATTAACAATAGATCATTTACCTAAGGTCTCAAACGTAATTCAAACATAATTTTCAAGTCAAAAACATCCTCAACTAAATTCTAACCAATATGCCATTCAAGACACAATAAAACACAAAAGAAAACAATCATTTAATCAAGTTGACTAAATATAATACCTAAATTACAACCAATGTACCATTCAAAGATACCACAAGTATTTTAAACATTCTAGTAGATCTAATTCACTTGGAAAAGATGTATTTACACTTATAACAACATTATATATAAACATAGATAAGTGATCATTTCAAAACATGTTCTTAATATTCATTACAATTTACTTCTCAACTATCCACAAATGGTTTCTACTTCACTAGGAGACCTATAAGCATGCCATTACAGTTACAAAAGTTAAAGAAAACTACCAAAATGATGGATAGTGTAAGCCTTTCTTGGTCCTTTTCCCAAAATAAGTCACAATCTACAAAACAACATAACAAAATTTTTAAGTCACAAAATTTAGCAAGTTCATAGTATTAACTCATGTAATTCCATTATAACCAAAGAGTATATAAAGCATAAAATATGTATAAATATGTCAATGGACATTATACATAATTTTCCTCATGATTTTTCATAATACCGCAGATACCAATTCTTTTATATTCATTCCTATATATATATATATCCATCAAATATGTTAAGTATGAAATTATGGCATACAATGGAATTTAAGATTTTTAAAATTAAACAGGGGCACCGAAGTGCATACAAGGCCATTGAACTGCATATAAGGGCATCGAAGTGCATTCAGGGGCACCAAAGTGCATTCAGGGGCACTGAAGTGCATATAGGGGCACCGAAGTGCATACATAAGTTTATTGAATAATATAAGCTTTTATCATAATTAAAGTAAATAAGTTACTAGGAACTTACCTACGATTCGCTTTCGATAACGTGAACGGACAATTTCGTAATTTTCTCTTTTCCTCGATTATTGTCTTTACCACTCGTTTCTTGATTTAAATAAATAATTTCATTTAATTAAGGATTCAAATAACATCTATTATTTCATAAAAACTAACAATCCATATTAAAACATATTGACATTTTTACCTCAAATACTTTAATTTTATACATTTTAATCCTTAACATACAACTTGAAATTTCACCATTTTCTTGTCAAATTCCTATTCAGCGGTTTCTCTCATTACCAAAAATCAACTTGTATTTCTCTTCATTTCACAAAATATACATTATATTTATCACTTGACAATTTAATTCCTGTGTCTTAAATTAACTAAAAAAATCATACAACAATTCATGCTTATCTAACGACTATCTTAATTTCTCTATCAAACAAACTCACAACCATAACAATTTCATTCAAGGAACCTCTCTCACATTAAATAGTTTTACAAAATAACCCTTGGGCTAACTAAATTAAACTAATACAGTCACAAAAAGGTAAATATAATAAAAAATGAACCTCAAATACACATGCATACAAGGGATGAAGCTTAGCCGAATTTTCCTTGATTCACAACAATAGTGTTTTCGGTTAATTTATTTCTCTTTTATTGCATTACCCTTTCTAAAGTATTTTAAGTTTTACTCTAACCTTGTCCATAATTTTCCATCATCTACTTTAGTGGTTTATTTACCACATAAATCCATCTCATTATCTTCTCATGCCTATTTAATGCATTTAGCTAATAATACTTCATTTTCACAACTTTTTCTATTAAATCCCTATTAATAAATTAATAACTTAAACCTTAATATTGTTTAACAATAAGTTTAATATGAGTTTACTAATTACCAAATGCTTTAATTAAATATATAATACTAACTTGTTATGTCAGAATCGTGGTCTCGAATCTACTGTTTTTGATATCACCGAAAATGCGATATTACAAAAAAAATTATCTTAGAAAGGAATGAATCTTTAGGAAAAGAAGCCTAGTAAGGTATTAAGGAAACCCGAATAATAGGGTCGTCACTAAGAAGGCATGATGCACTAAGCATAAATAGTTAAGTTACCAGCTACACTATAACATAATGACTAAGGAAAAAGGATTGGTTAAGACCTAAGGGTATGTTATGTAAAAGTATGTATTCTTGTACACATCTCTTTACAGCTGGCAAGCATTTACCTGGTGGATTGTAAGAAGTAGTCTCTATTTAGATAAGAAAGAACCAAGAGAAATACCTCTCATCCTAAGCTGAGGCTAGGATGTAGATCTAACCTCTTAGAAAAGAACCAAGAGAAATACCTCTCATCCTTTAAGCTGAGGCTAGGATGTGGATCTAACCTCTTAGATGCCTTTTGCCATGGTAAAATTCATGACCTTACCTGCTATGCTTCTAAAGAGCAGATCTATTTAGCTTGGTAAAGTAAGTGTGGTAAAGTTTTACTTAGTGATTCTGGTGCTCAAAGTGAATGGAAATGAGTTAAGTGGATGGATCTTGATGAGTTCCTATGATTTATCATTTAGTGGTTGTCAATCTACTTAGTGAAAGCTTATATATGATGTTTGGAGCTGTTAAAGGTGAAAGTCAGGTGAGTATTGTGAGCCTCGCGAGTCTCTAGAATGACTCTTACATGTATACTTATATTTTAAACTCGTTTGTGCTAAATGACTAAATCATGAAACTAAAACTAACAAAGCATGATACTTTGTATCTGATATGAAAAGAAGTATATGCATGTATATGTATGTGTTTGAAAGCATGAATGTGTTTATCATGAGCAAGTATCCACACGAAGGGTCTATGCATGAAGTTTAAAGGAATATGTTACATGTCTAGAAGTATGAATGCAACTATTATGAAGAAGTTTGAAAGATATGAGTCTATCAAGTATGAGTTTGCATGATGAGTTTATGTTTGTCTCTGAGGTTGTCTCAAGAATCCGTTGGGACAGTAAACATGAATCTATGATAAGGAAAGTCTATGGTCATGGAAATAGGAGACCATATCATGTAAGACCTAGTAAAAAGGGCTATGACGTCATATGAGGGAAAGAATACCATATTGTGTAAGGCCTAACGGATGGCTATGGCATCATATAGAAGAAGATTTAAGGACGGTTGGGTGAATATCAAGCGATGAGGGGAAAACCTCACGACAGTGAGTTTAGGTAAATCTCTATCATTGAAAACACCAATTTCCGTAAAAGTGAGCCTTTACTGCTATCTTTGTAAAAGTGAGTCTTTGTGGTTGTCCCTGTAAAAGTAAGTATTTGTGGTTGTTTCCGTTAAAGAAGTACCTTTGTTGCAAATCTCTGATAAGGAATGACTTTATGGTAATCTTTAAGGAGATGCCTTTGTGTCACAATCAAGGGAACTGCCTTGTGGCAAACTATGTAAAAGGAAGCCTTTATGGCTATCTATGTTAAAGGAAACCTTTGTGGTGAATTCTATTAAAGGAAGTCTTCATGGTTAATTCTGTTAAAAGAAGTCTTCGTGGCTAACTTTTTTAAAAAGATCCTTCGTGACTATCTCTGTTGAAGGATGCCTTTGTGACGAACGTAAAGGAATTGTCTTTATGGAAATCTGTAAAGGGCACCTTTGTGGTGTAAATGATAGAAAAGCCTTTGTGGCTATATATATTAAAAAGGAATACCTCTATGGCTTTCTTTAATAAGGAGAGGCTTCATGGCGTAATTTGAATATATTTTTATAATTGATATATATACTAACAATCACGTGTATTAACTTATTTAACTCATACATGTCATATACAAGCATTACAATCAATCAAAGTTCAATTTGATAACACCATAACTTTAGAAGAAAAATGAAAATTTCCAAAACAAGGGTCACTGATAGCGTTAGAAATGACACCTATTTTCTCCCTAAATTTGTGTATTAATTCTCTTTTGTAGCATATTTATCATGCATGATAGGCATTTCATACTTAGTATTTATATTCTCTAACTCATTTTTGTTTGGCTTAAATTCTCATTATTTTGTCTCTTCTATGCACTAATGTTGGCGTATGTACAATATGTTCACAATTGTCAGCGTAGGGATCCATCTTAGAAGATTGATGCTAGGATGAATTTAAAGATGTAGCCACAAGTTAGCTTGGAATTGCGGCTAGAGATGTCACCGCATAGAAACTTTTACTTTGTATTGGTGAATTCACGCTGCAAACACACCTAGAAGCTCCAGTGTAGGGGAAGAACACGTTGTCACCACAATTAAAGGTTCCAGATTGTGCCTAGCAATGTCACGACAACCTGTAGATTTATGAAGAACACACCAGATCTACGTGAGTGCACAGCTGGATTTTAACAAACTTTGACAACTACAAAAGGAGTTAGATTTGAGACGAAATGAGATCTACAATTCTTGAAGCCTATAAATAGAGGAAAGAAGAAGGAGAAGGATACCAAGAGGTGAAGGAATTAATTCTGCAAATACTTTGAGTTTTGAAGCTTTATGCTGGAGTCCGGTAACGAGCAAAAACTTCTGACGAGAAGAGGTTGGTACGATACAAGAGGAGCGGTTATGAGTTAATCCTAGTAGCCTAGGGATAGTATGCTTCGAGTTATTTGTTAATCCCTTTTTGAATGCTGATGAATTATTATTGACAGTTGATTATATATGAGAATATCTTTCAATGTTAGATTACTTTGATTCATACTTAATTCTTCTCATCTGTTTATTCTTGGATTCAACTATTTGACCACGAGAGTGTAATTACAATCTATCGACATTGAGAGGTGCAATGACAAGTTCAATTAACAAGCAAGTCAGCGAGAGTTGCTTGAGACTAGAAGGGATTCTGTCACTTGTTCTTAGGTGTGAAGCAATACCAGCACTGAGAGGTGTGGTACTTTTGAGCGCTTGAGTCCTGATTAAACGGAGAGTTGTTATTAGTATGATTTCATTGTAACCTTATTGCGACAACAATTCATCTACACTATACCTTGTCGACACATCTAGCGTTGCTACTTAGTGAAATCAGTGATCCACTCCAATCCTTTACACTTGATCACACTTTTACTTTTATGCATTTAAATTCTCCAAACTTCAACATCTATTTGATTTACTTTCAATTGCTATGACAATTAACTTTTATAATTACATTGACAACTTTGACTATTTTGACTATGCAGTTCTGATTTAATTGCACTGACATCCTTACTAGCAATTTCCCTAATCTTAGCTTTTGTTGTTACGACAATTTAAGTATCAAGAACTATTTCCTCATGGGATCGATATTTGATAGAACCAATCTATCAACTATACTTGCATCAACGTGTGTTCGCTTGCACAATTGTTGTGACATTACAGGCCGATCAAGTTTTGGCGCCGTTGTCGGGGAATGGCGTTTGTTTGATTTTTATTTTTGTAGATACAATTGTTTTTCTTGATTTTTTATTTCTACTAATCTATTTCACTTTCTTTTTATTTTCTTTCACAATTCTTTAGAGTTGCATGTCCACAAGGAGAAATCCTAAGGATATTATGAACTTTGATCCAAAACTTGAAAGGACACTCGGAAGGAGGAAGCAAGAACAAAAGAAAATGACTGGTAACAACAACAACAACTTACCGCCATTGCTGTCATAGAATGTAGTTCCTCCAATACAACCACAAGTAATAAATAATGTACCACCGCCACCACAAGAAGAACAAGTGCAGAACAAAACAATCAAGGACTTTGTTGTTCCTCTACTTGACGATTTACAACTAGGGGTTTTAAGGCTAGTGATACAAGTTAGAAATTTCGAATTGAAGCCGGTGATGTTCCAAATGCTCAATTCAAATGAGCAATGTGCGAGCCTACCTCATGAAGATGCGAGGGAGCATCTTAAATCATTTCTACTTATTTGTGCATCTTTTAGTCAACATGGTGTTCCTAATGACGCCTTGAAAATGCAATTATTTCCTTATTCATTGTAGGGAAGAGCGAGAACATGGTTCTTGGGTTTATCGACTGGATCCATTACATCATGGAATGCATTAGCAACACAATTTATTTTGAGATTCAATCTGCCGACAATGAATGCAAGGTTGCGCAATGACATCACAACTTATCATCAGTTGGATGATGAGAACCTACATACAACATGGGAGTGTTATAAAACTCTGCTTAGATGTTGCCCTATGCATGGAATTCAGCAAGAGACTCAGATCAAGATCTTTTACAACAGATTGAATGCCCAAACAAGGAATCTTGTCGACACATCTGCAAATGGTCTCTTGTTGGATTGTACTTAAACTGAAGCTGTACGAATTCTAGAGAGAATTGAACAAATGACTATCAATATCCTATCTCTCATTCTAATCGAGTAAAAACTAATCCTAGTGTTCTTGAGTTAGATGCAATTTCAGCCTTAAGTGCGCAAGTATCCTCTTTGGCCAACATTATAAAGAATATGAAGAGGACAAGTGACGTTCCCCCTATTCAAGTGGCACAACAGATGGATGTCCCGACATTTTCATGTGAAATTTACGGCGACAACCACAATTATAAGGACTGTCCACAACATGCTGAGACTCATTTTACGTCAACACCATCAGAGGAAATTCTTATGGTAACTCATACAATAATCCTAATCGAAATCCAAAACCTTGAGGGAATCATATTGCATCTACATATAGATATGGAAATTCCTCACAACAAGGGAGTTATATACAAGAGAGTTACAACAACAATCAGCGGTAAAACTACAATCATAATTCTCAGGTACGTTCACATCCTGATCACAACCAGATGCAACCACAAGCTAGAATGCAACCACAACAGATTGAGCTACCACATATGCAAGGAAAACATCAGCAACAACAATAATTTTCTCAACAAAGATCAGATCCTATGGTTGTTCTTGAATCGCTGATACGAGAGCATATTACGTGAACTAAAGCAATAGTCCAAGGCAATTCTTCTTCTATCCGTGCGTTAGAAGCCCAATTAAGACACTTGGCTTCTAATCTGAGTACAAGATCATAAGGTGCTTTGCCTAGTGATACTGAAAATTCGACACAGAAGGGGAAGGAACATTGCAAGGCCATCACGCTGCAGAGCAGAAAGCAGACTATTGAATCAAACAGCAATTTCACTCAAGAAAATGTCAAAGCAACCAAATCAACGCAACAAAGAGAAATTATATCTAAAGAGAACCCAACAAAAATAAATGAGGAGGAGCTATCTGTAGTGACTTCTATGCCTACAATTCGCCCAATAATGACGTCGACGCAACTGCTCATACCGATGCAACTGGTTATTCCGCAACAACCCACTGACAATATACCTTTTCCATTTCCACAGAGATTTAAAGAGAAAGACCATGATAAGGATTATCAGAAGTTTGTTTCCACTTTGAAGCAATTACACATTAACATACCTCTTCTAGATGCTCTTGTGCAGATCCCTAATTATGGGAAATTTAAGAAAGAGCTATTATCAAAAAAGAAAAAGTTGTCCGAAATCGAGACGATTGCGCTCACAGAGCGGTGCAGCGTTGTACTAACAAATAAGTTACCACCTAAAATGAAAGACCCTAGCAGCTTCACAATCCCATGCTCCATTGGAAATCATTATCTAGGTAAAGCTTTATGCGATATGGGAGCTAGTATTAACCTCATGCGCTTGTCCACATTCAGGAAGTTAGGAATTGGATCAATGAAGCCCACAACGGTGACATTACAGCTTGCGGACAGATCTCTAGCACAACCTGAAGGTCAAATCAAAGATGTCTTTGCCCAAGTTGATAAGCTCATGTTCCTTGCTAATTTCATAATCCTTGGCTGCGAAGCAGATAGGGAGGTGCCCATCATCTTGAGGCGACCATTCTTAGCAACAGGACGCATGCTCATTGATGATTTCAAGGGCGAGCTCATTATGCGTCATAATGATGACCATGTTACCTTCAGTTTGTTTAAAGCATCTCCTTCTACAAGTAAAGAGCAATGTCACCATATTAACGTGCTGGACGAGATCATTATAAAAGAATTTATTGAACGAAGTTCGACAGTTTCAGATGAAGATGCAGTGACATCCACCGATGATATCCTAACTGAATGTGACCACAGAGCTGAAGCTAATAGTTGAGAGCTGAGACAAGGTTGGCAATTGGAATCATTGGATCTTTCTAACAAGATGATCCCGATGTTTAAACCATCAATTGAACAAGATCCTACCTTGGATTTGAATTCATTACCGGTGCATTTGAAGTATGTCTTTCTAGGTGACAATGACATGCTACCCGTGATTGTCAGTGCAAGCCTCAATGCGATTCAAGAAGAAAAGCTTATCGCAATTTTAAAGGAGCACAAAAGATCCATTGCATGGAGAATTGCAGATAATAGAGGCATTAGTCCCTCTTTTTACATGCACAAAATCAGGTTGGAAGATGAAGGGAAGCAGTCCATTGAACAACAGCGGAGGCTTAGTGAGAAAATGAATGAGGTAGTGAAGAAGGAGATTATTAAGTGGTTAGATGCGGACATCATCTACCCCATTTTAGACAGCACATGGGTGAGCCTTATCCAATGTGTGCCTAAGAAGAGCGGCATCACAGTAGTGAGTAATGATAAGAACGAGCTGATCCCTACTCGCATCACTACAGGGTGGCGAGTGTGTATGGATTATCGTCGACTCAATGCAGCCACAAAGAAGGATCACTTTCCATTACCATTTATTAACTAGATGCTGGATAGGCTAGCTAGTAAAGCCTACTATTACTTCCTATATGGCTACTCTCGATACAATCAAATTTCCATTACGTCGAAATATTAAGCAAAAACCACGTTCACATGCCCATTTGGAACTTTTTCCTTCCGACGTATGCCATTTGGATTGTGCAATGCACCAGCCACATTTCAGAGGTGCATATGGTTATATTCTCGTACATGATTGAAGATTCACTAGAGGTATTCATGGACAACTTCTCTATATATGGGCAAAATTTTGACCAATGCGCTGACAATCTGGCAAAAGCATTAAAGAGATACGAGGACACAAATCTAGTGTTGAATTGGGAGAAATGTCATTTCATGGCAACTGAAGGCATTGTCCTTGGCTATAGAATATCATGTCAGGGCATTGAGGTAGATAAAGCAAAGGTAGAAATCATTGAGAAATTGCCACCACCCACCAATGTCAAAGGAATAAGAAGCTTTCTTGGTCATGCTGGTTTCTATAGGAGATTTATTTTAGATTTTTCCAAGATTGCTAAACCACTATGCTCGTTGCTGAAGCAAAATAAAAAGTGTGTTTGATGACGAATGTCTAGACACATTTGTCAAAATAAAGAAGCAACTAGTACAAGCTCCAATTTTCGTCACACAAGACTGGACGTAACCCTTTGAATTAATGTGTGATGCAAGCGACTTCACTGTAGGAGCTATGCTGGGACAACGCAAAGAGAAGGTATTTCACTAAATTTATTATGCTAGTAAAACTTTAAATGATGCGTAGGTAAACTATACAACCACGAAAAAGGAGTTACTAGTAGTAGCTTTTGCATTCGATAAATTTCACTCATATCTTGTTCGCACAAAAATTACAGTGTACACAGATCATTTTGCATTGAGATACCTCTTTGCGAAAAAAGACGCCAAACCAATATTGATCAGATAGATCTTACTTTTACAATAATTTGATGTTGAAATCAAGGATAGGAAAGGATCTAAGAATCAAGTAACTGACCACTTGTCTCGCTTGGAAGTTGGAAGTGAGGATGGGACTAAATCCCAAAATGTCGATACATTTCTGGACGAGCAGTTGTTCTTTGTCGACACGGCTCCTTGGTATGCAGATGTTGTCAATTATCTTGTTTATGGGAAGCTACCCTTAAGTGCCACTAGTCACAAGAAAATCAGATTTATGTGCAACGCTACAAAGTATCATTAGAATGAGCCATAACTATTCAAGGTATACACCGACAACATTAACCATCGCTGCGTTCTTGAAGAGGAAATGACTTCCATCCTAAAACATTATCATGATGCTCCCTACGGAGGCCATTTTGGTGGAATGAGGACTGCTGTAAAGGTCCTACAGTCAAGATTCTATTGGCCCACATTGTTTCGAGACGCCCACAATTTTGCGTAACAATGCAATAGATGTCAACATACTGGTTCTATATCTCACCGCAATGAGATGCTCCAACAACTTATTATGGAGGTAGAGCTATTCAATGTTTAAGGGTATAGACTTTATGGGACCATTTCCAAACTCTTTTGGGAATGTGTACATTCCAACTGCTGTTGACTATGTCTCTAAGTAGATCGAGGCAATTATAGTTCCAAAAGATTATGTTCGAACGATGTTGAAGTTCTTCCACACGTATATCCTTACATGATTTGGAACACCAAGGACATTGATAAGTGATCGAGGTACTCATTTTCACAACAACCAAATGGCGACAGTAGTGAAAAGATATTGTGTGAAGCATTGCATGGCCACCACATATCATCCACAAACAAATGGAAAAGTAGAGGTGTCCAATCGGTAAATTAAAAGCATCCTTGAGAAGGTGGTTAACCCATCTAGGAGAGATTGGTCTTCGCAACTACATGATGCATTCTGGGTGCTTCGCACTGCATATAAAACCCCATTGGGGATGTCACCGTATCAATTAGTGTTTGGTAAATCCTGTCACCTTCCAGTTGAGCTAGAACACAAAGTCATGTGGGCAATCAAGCAGGTGAACATGGACTACGATCCTGCTATACGGAAAAGGTTGTTCGACATTGTTGAGTTGGAAGAAATTAGACGCAATGCCTATGAGAATGCTGCAATATACAAAGAAAAGACCAAGCAATGGCATGACAATATCATCTTGCATCGAAAATTTAGTCCTGGTCAGTTAGTACTTTTGTTTAATTCACGTTTAAAATTGCATCCAGGTAAATTGCATTCAAGATGGTTAGGCCCTTTTAAGGTTGTCGAAGCATTCCAGAATGGTGTGGTAACAATTGAAAATATGAAGGATGGTCATCAGTTCAAGGTGAATGGCCAACGACTAAAGCATTATGTGAGCTCAGATCTCAAAGAATCAAACGAGACCATTAATCTGGTCACATTTTTTTAATATCAACACATTTTTACATTTACTTTATCTTTTTACTTTTACTTGTTTCCTTTAAGTCCTATGCAGGAATAAAAAAATCATATTTTTATCGACGCATCATAAAGCACAACTTTTCGACGCATTATGTGATGACTTAGCAAAGCTTTTTCAGTAAAAATTGCACCGATTGATCTTTATCCATCCCTGACCATTAGATCAACCAAAAGGTACGATCTGCAGCCTGGCATTTATTGGTTGTAAACATAATGCTTTCTCAAGACAAAAAGCAATAAACACGTCTATTGCTATTGAAAGATTATAAAACCCTTCTTTCGTCGACTTCCTTCTTCCACTCACAATCATCATTGCTACTGCACTTATCTTCTTCATCATTTTTAAAGTTTTTTCTACAGTTTCTCTTAATCTTTTTACCTAGCTATCATGGCAAGGACACGAGGCGTAGAAACTCAGTCTAAAACTCACGCTAAATCTTTTACCATCATGATTAGAACCATAAACCAACCTTCACAAAATGAACCAATCCTATTTCTGTCCAAGGTGGCGAAGGACCGCTACCATGACGTTATGCTTAAAGGAAATCGCAACCCAGAGCAGGGTCTACAATTGTCCCCACACCAAATATTGGGGAATCAAATCACAAGAACGATCAGTCGTCTGGGCTGGGAATTTTTCTACAACCATCCAGTCGGATATTCCCTCACCATCGTAAGGGAATTTTATGCCAATCTTATAGACTCTAAACAGGAGTTTATTTTTGTAAGGGAGGGCTTGGTACCTTGGAGTGTTGCCCACATCAATGCTCTATTCTGGATTGCTAAGAAGGAAGACACCCACACTGCGTTTTTGGAAGAGTTGACTGATGAAGGTGCTGATCAAGTAATGAGAGACCTTTCTGTTAAAGACGTTGTGTGGACTGGAAACAGTCTGCACAACTACACAATGCACTGACATTATCTTACAACCGAAAGCAAAGTATGGTTCCACTTTGCTAATAGTCGTCTGGTACCTTTAACCCATAGCACAACTGCGATAATAGATCGCATGTGCCACCTACACTCTATCCTTAAGGGTCGCCACATCGATGTCGGTGCAATTCTCCATGACCAGATTGCTGAAGTCGCTACTAAGCAGACAGGTATATTACTTTTCCCTTCTTTGATAATGCTACTATGTAAACAAAAGGGGATTGTACCTCGTGATAGTGAGGAAGTGCTAGAAAACATGGGCCCCATTAATGACATCTTCGTGGAGAGAATAACGAGAGGCAAGAAACCCCGTTGGTAAAAGAGACACTAAAGAAAGAGGACAAAGGGAAAGGAAGGAATAAGGAAAAGCAAGAAAATGCGCCCATAGACCATCAGATGCAAAAGAAGTTGGCTGAGATTGAAATACTTGTTGACTGCATATATATGCACCAAATCAGACTTGTCAGCGTGTTAGAGGAAATGGACTACAAATAAAAACTCTTTTATCCATACACAAGAGTATGAAACAAAACTATTGTCTACACATTGAGAAGTTTGGTTCCAAATCCTCTGCGAAAGTTCCCTATCTTCCCACCTATTGTTAGGGAAGCTCCCTCATCTTTCGACCAGCCTACTCCTGATGGTAGGCCTCAGAATGTCCCATCCCCAACAAGAATTCATATCTCCGATAATGAGAAGCGCGAGGGACATTCCAATGCCATGAAGGATTGTTACAGAACAATTGTCAGTCTGTTCGAGGAGGAATTTTTGAATAGCCTTGGGGCCACTATGGTAGACAGGGCGGTTGTTATTGAGGAGCTGCACACCCCGATTGTATCTGTAGGGCGAGAAGCAGAGGAAGGCGCTAACAAAGACACAATTGAGTAGGAGAAGTCTGAGGAAGAAGAAGCAGAAAAAGAAGAAGTAATTGAGAAGGAGAATAAAGGAAAGGATGGGGAACCTGATGGGAAGGACCTTGAAGAAGAGAAGGAAGAGAAGAAGGACGATGCCATGACAAATTTTGAGGCAGAAATTGTTGGCACACCCACAAGTATGGGGGTATCTAGTGAAGACGTGGCTCCACCTGAAGCGAGCCAGGCTGAGATGGTTACTGGCAACGCAAAGGATCTTAATCCTCTAGCCATTGTGCCCTATGTGGCACCGCTTGCAAAAGTCCATCCATCAGATGTAACTGTCGATGGGGCCGTCACCCAACCAGTTATGGAAGAGTAATCCACTGTTCCGATTGATTCAAAGGACAAAAATAGAAAGCGCAAGGATAAGACAAAGAAGCGAAAGAGGAAGGCGAGCGCCCAAAGAAAAAGAAGAAGAAAGCAAAGTTAGCCAATACATCAGCTGCTGAATAATGAGTTAGTTTACTTTTTAGTAAGTAGTTGCATGCATTTCATTGTCATTGCATTGTTATTTGTCACTGCATTTTTCCTATTAGTTTATCTGCATTGTAGTTTCATTTCCATTCTTATCTGTATATTATTGTCAGTGCATTAGGGACAATGCAGACATTAAGTTTGAGGGGATCTTGTGTGAAATGGAAATGCGATTGCACCCACATATTTGAAAAATTACTTGTTTCTTTAGTTCAATGAAGGTATGCAAAGTTTCAACTAAAATATGACCATAGTTTTTATTTTTATACGTAAATCTTGAATTGTTTGAAATGTTGATATGTGAATTGGGTGAATATGAATGAATATTGAACCTTCTATTTTTGGATGAATGATTGGACTTGCTTTAATGAATGGATAGTCTCAACCCTTGAATCTTGAACTAACTTACCAAATTGCAACGACATTGCACTAATAAAAGACACCCCAATGTGAGTGCATTGTGACTTATTCAGGGAGAACACTCCGCTGCATGTGTTAGAAAAAATATCTAGCCAAAGGCTGTCATTGCAAGAGTGTGTGTCAGTGCAATTACATACCTCTTGGGGGTTTGTTGCACCCCATCATTACTACCTAGGAACAAAGGTAAAGTAATGCAATGGCATCTCTTAGCCACATAAAAAAATCACAAAAGGAAAGAAAAAGAAAGAAGAAGAAAAGAGAAAAGAAAAGAAATATATTGTCATAAATGTTGTATTGGCTAAGGAAGGGTTAAGATTCAAAGCATGTTACTAATTGGTGAAGTTGCAATTTTATTTATTCATGTTTATAAATTGTCGGCGCATTATTCTATCATGTGAATGCAATTTATATATTAAATTCCAGACAATCTAAGTTGTTAGAATAATGATTTCAATGACATGTTAGCTTGTGAAGTTTGCTAATTTTTGTTTACTTTAGGACATGTAAAAACTCAATTTTAAGGGTGTGATGGCATTAGAAATGACACTTATTTTCTCCCTAAATTTGTGTATTAATTGTCTCTTTTGTAACATATTTAGCATGCATGATAGGCATTTCATACTTAGTATTTATATTCTCTAACTCATTGTCGTTTGGCTTAAATTCTCCTTATTTTATCTCTTCTATGTACTAATGTCGGTGTATGTAGAATTTGCTCACAATTATCAGCGCAGGGATTCATCTCAGAAGATCAATGCTAGGAAGAATTTAAAGATGCAGCCACAAGTTAGCTTGGAATTACGGCCAGAGATGTCACTGCATAGAAACCTTTACTCTGCATGGGTGAATTCATGCTGGAAACACACTTGAAAGCACCAGCGCAAGGGAAGAACACGTTGCCGCCGCAATTAAAGGTTCCAAAATTACGCCCAGTAATGTCGTGACAACCTGCAGATTTGTGAAGAACACACAAGATCTACGTGAGTGCACAGCTGGATTTTAACAAACTTTGATAGCTGCAGAAGGAGTTAGATCTGAGAGGAAATGAGATCTACAATTCTTAAAGCCTATAAATAGAGGAAAGAAGAAAGAGAAGGATATCAAAAGGTGAAGGAATTAATTCTGCAAAAACTTTGAGTTTTTGAAGCTTTATGATGGAGTCTGGTAAGTTGATCGATCAGGCGAGCAACAACTTTTGACGAGAAGTGCTTGGTGTGATACAAGAGGAGCGGCTAAGAGATAATCCTATTAGCCTAGGGATAGTATGCTTCGAGTTTTTTGTTAATCCATTTTTTGAATGCTGATGAATTATTATGACAGTTGATTGTATATGAGAATATCTTTCAATGTTAGATTACTTTGATTCATACTTAATTCTTCTCATCTATTTATTCTTGGATTCAACTGTTTAACCACGGGAGTGTAATTGCAATCTACCAACACTGAGAGGTGCGATGACAAGTTGAATTAACAAGCAAGTCAGTGAGAATTGCTTGAGACTAGAAGGGATTCTGTCACTTGTTCTTAGGTGTGAAACAATTCCAGCACTGAGAGGTGTGGTACTTGTAAGCGCTTGAGTCTTGATTCATCTACACTATACATTGTCAACAGATCTAGCATTGCTACTTAATTAAATCAGTGATTCACTCCAATCCTTTACACTTGATCACACTTTTACTTTTATGCATTTATATTCTCTAGACTTCAACAACTATTTGACTTACTTTCAGTTGCTCTAACAATTAACTTTTATAATTACATTGACAACTTTGACTATTTTAACTGTGTAGTTTTGATTTAATTGCGCTGACATCCTTACTAGTATTTTCCCTAATCCTAGTTTTAGTTGCTTCGACAATTTAAGCATTAAGAACTCCTTCCTCATGGGATCGATATCCGATAGAACCAATTTATCAACTATACTTGCATCGATGTGTGTCCGCTTGCACAATTGTTGTGACGTTATAAGCTGATCAGTCAAATGGCCATGTGTCTTAAACACACGCCCATGCTCTTGGTCTTGTATCAAGCCATGTTTATACTCAAACAATAGTCATATGGTCGTGTCACAGATCATGTGAGAAGTTGTGTGTCTATATTGATTTGCAACACACGCCCGTGTGAGACCGTGTGTTTATTTGAGAAAGGGCCACATGACTGTGTCTCAACCTATGTGTCTACCCGTGTGACCTGCACTATACCTTGAAATGGCACACGACCATGTGACAATCCGTGTCATAGGCCATGTGCACCCTATTTTACTTTCTAAACAAGGCTTCATTTCATTCATTCTTGCACAACAAGGCATTATATACATAGTTTCAATCCTATGTCTTTAAGTACTCTTTTAGCCTAATATCCTAGTCAAGAAACTAACCATTATGAAGCTAATAACATGTCATCCAAAAGTATTTCAATTAAGCTATACACAATCAAACTAGTCCATAGAGTTCAAGCTTTATCCAATTATCAATTCCATCAAGCAAAATCTAATAGTCAATCATAGTTATACCTATTTTAATGGCCAACACAATCATAACAAAAAATATATTCACTAGACCTCTTTCATTCAATTTGTCATCAAACATTAGCATATTGAATATTACGATGCAATACTTATTTCAATACCATTTACCGAACCAAAACATTCATTCATAGATTTAACTCATCATACCAATATTCACATATATAAAATATTTACACAATTTTCATGAGATCTAAACAGGTCCAAAAGTTATCAAAACAAATATGGACTACCTAGGTACATACGGATCTGACTTATGTAAAGAAATTTTTTTTCTAGTAAAGTTGTTCTAGTAGAATTGAATTATTAGTCAATACCTTTCCTATGCATGCATGCATTCATAAGCATCACATTTTATTAACGTGCATTTAATTCAATGAATGAGCCCTAAAAGCCTACCTTAAGTAGAATTGTGCCAAACCTTAAGTGATTACCCGAATAAGGTAAGAGATATAATAATATTCTTGTTTCTTTGCTTCTAATTGCAATTTATTTTCAAGTTTTATGCATTTTTTAATCATACTAACTTGTTTAGTTTGAATCTATTTGCATTGCATTCTCATCTAAAAAAGGGGTGTTGATTCGTGTTCAATTACTAAATAGAGAATTGTTCATAATAAAATGGCTTCCTTGATAAGGTAGAAGTGAACGTGGTCATGTGTATGTGGTTAAAGAAAAACAACAATGAAAAGGTAATGGTCTGTCAAAGGGGCACATATCAAAGTTTTAGGATTACACCTAAATAAAAGTAATCCATAATAGTTTGCAAGCGCAGAGAGAAATATGGATGACGAAACGAAGCGGATGTTTTACTTCGAATATGGTGATTTGCCTTACCTACTCAAGCTTAAAGTAGATACACACCGTTTTCGAGCCCAAAAAACACAGCATTGGGATCAACTTAGTTGCTTCACTTTCAGAAACATGGACATACGGTAGAAGAATAAGATACGTCACTCCATTTCCTGAGGATTCAGAATAATAAGGCCTACTCTAGGTGAGCGAGCATTGGGTTACAGCCCTAATCAAGGAAAAAGATGATAACAAGTGCATTGCTTTGAAAAACCTACAAGACATAGTACACTCAGATGCAAGAAAGAATGTCGACATATTTGCCTCAAACACGTATGAGTTAGTCATCTTCCCTAAAGTGTTGGGACACGTATTGGATGCGGTTATAGATTTGTTTGACCAACTTGACAAGAGAATCACTCATGTTCTAGCAAGCTTAGTGATTGGCCTATAACGTCACAACAGTTGTGCAAGCGGACACACGTCAATGCAAGTATAGTTGTTAGATTGAATCTATCAGATATCGATCCCACGAGGAATGGGTTCTTGATGCTTAAATGTCGGAGTAATTAAAACTAAGATTAGAGAAAATTCTAGTAAGATGTCAGCGCAATTAAATCAGATCTGCACACTAAGATGGTCAAAATTGTCAATGTAATTATAAAAGTTAATTGTCAAAGCAACTGAAAGTAAATCAAATTGTTGTTGAAATGTTGAGAATTTAAATGCATGAAAGGAAAGTATGATCAAGTGCAAATAATTAGAGTGGATCACTAATTTTCCTAAGTGGCAACGCTAGATGCGTCGACAAGGTATTGTATAGATGAATTGTCGCAGCAATAAGGCTCGAATGAAATCTTACCAATCACAGCTCTCTATTTAATCGAGACTTAATCACCCACAATTACCACACCTCTCAGTGCTGGCAATGTTATGCACTCAAGAACAAGTGACCAAAATCCCTTCTAGTCCCAAGCAACTCTTGCTGTCTTGCTTGTTAACCTAACTTGTCACCGCATCTTTCAATGTCGGTAGACTGCAATTCCACTCCCATTTTTAATGCAGTTAAGTCCAAGAATAAACAAATGAGAAGAATCAAATAAGAATCAAAGCAATCTAACATAGAAAGATATTCTCATATTCATTCAATTGTCAATAATAATTCATCAACATAAAGAGAGGGGTCAATAAATACATTGAAGCTTACTATCCCTTGACCATTAGGACTATTCCTTAACCTCTCCTCTTGCTTTGCATAGAGCACTTCTCGTCAAAAGTAGTTGCTCCTTCACTAAATCAGCTTACCATTCTCCAGCATAAATCTTCAAAAACACAAAGTATTTGCAAAATTAATTCATTCACCTCTTGATATCTTTCTCCATCTTTTCTCATCTATTTATAGGCTTCAAGAATTGTAGATCTCATCTCCTCTCAAATCCAGATCCATTTGCAGTTGTAAAAGTTTGTTACACTCCAGTTGTGCACTCACGCCGATTTGGTGTGTTCTTCATTAATCTGTAGATTGTCGTCGCATTTTTGGGCACTATCTACAATCTTTAATTGCGACGACATCGTGTGAAATTCCTGCGTTGGTGCTTCCAAATGTGCTTGCAGCGTGAATTCACCCATACAAAATAAAAATTTCTATGTGGTGACATCTCTAGCCACAATCCAAGTTAAACTTGTGGCTGCATTCTTTAAATTTGTCCTACCATCTATCTTCTAAGATGGATCCCTGCGCTGACAATTTCTACACACAATACATAAGCTGCATGTGGCGACATTAGTACACAAAAGAGATAAAATAACAAGAATTTAAGTCAAACAACAATGAGTTAGAAAATATAGATACTAAGTATGAAATGCCTATTATGCATGCTAAATATAATAAAAAAGAGACAATTAATACATAAATTTAGGGAGAAAATAGGTGTCATTTCTAATGGTATTACACCCCCAAACTTGAGTTTTTACTTGTCCTCAAGTAAACAAAAATTAGCAATCTTCACAAGCAAACATGTCACTGCAATCATTATTCTAACAACTTAAATTATCTGGAATTCTAATATATAAATTGCATTCACATGATAGAATAATGTGCCGATGATTTATAACATGAATAATTGAAACTACAACTTCATCAATGTTAGTAACATACTTTGAATCTTAACCATTCCTTAATCAATACAACATTTAGGGTAATATATTTCTTTTCTTTTCTCTTTTCTTCTTCTTTCTTCTTCTTTCTTTTTTTTTATAAGTGACTGAGAGATGTCATTGCATTACTCTACCTTTGTTCCTGGGTAGTAACGATAGGGTCCAACAAACCCCCAAGAGGTATGTAATTGCACCGGCACACACTCTTGTAATGACAGCCTTTGGCTAGATAATTTTTCTACACATGCAGCGGAGTGTTCTCCCTTGACAAGTCACGATGCACTCACATTGGAGTGTCTTTTATTAGTACAATGTCAATGAAATTGGCAAGTTAGTTTAAAACTCAAAACTGCTACTATCCATTCATTACTAGTACAAATCTCATCATTCATTCAGAAATAGAAGAGCTCAATATTCATTCACATTCATCCAATTCACATATCAGCATCTCAAGCAATTCAAGATTTACGCATAAAATAAAAAATTGTGGTCACATTTTTGTTGGAATTCTGCATACTTTCATTAACTAAAGAAACAAGTAAAATTCAAATATACGAGTGCAATCGCATTTCCATGTCACATAAGATCTCCCTAAACTTAATGTCTACATTATCCCCAATGCACTGACAATATTATACATACGAACATGGAAATGCAACTAAAATGCAGATAAACTAACAAATAAAATGCAGTGAAATAAAAATGCGATGACAACTAAATAAAATGCATGTAACTAACTACTGAAAAGTAAAATTAACTCATTGTGCAGCAATCAATGCAGTGGCTGCTTTATCTTTCTTTTTCTTTTTCGTTGGGTGCTCGCCTTCCTCTTTGTGTCTCTTTTTCTTATCCTTGTACTTCTTCTTTTTGTCCTTCGAATCAACCGAAGCAGTGGATTGCTACTCTTCAGTCGGTTGAGTAATGGCCTTATCAGCAGTTACATTTGATGGGTGGACCTCAACAAGTGGTGCCACATAGGGCACGATGGCTAGAGGATTAGGTTCCTCAATGTTGCTAGTAATTGCCTCAGCCTGGCTCACTTCAGGTGGAGCCGTATCTTTTACTAGATGCCTCCACACTGGTAGGTTCTTCGACAATATCCTCCGCGATATTTGTTGGGGCATCTTCCTTCTTCTCTGCCTCCTCTTCTTCAAGCGTCTCTCTCAAGTTCATCTTCCTCTCATTCCTTTTTCTTCTCATGGCGTTCTTCTTGTTGTGCTTCTTCTTCCCCAGGCTTTTCCTATTAAGTGATGGCATTGTCGGTGCCTTTCTCTGCATCCATACCCATAGATACAATCGAGGTATCTCTTCAACCATAGCCACTCGCTCTTCCATATTAGCCCCAAGGCTGTTCGAGAACTCTTCTTCGAACAAGCTGGCTATAGTTCTGTAGCAATCCTCCATAGCATTAGAATGCCCCTCGTGCTCCTCGTCATTTGAAATGTGGATTCTCGTTGGAGAGGGGACATGTTGAGGCCTACCATCAAGAGTAGGCTGGTCGAAGGATGAGGACATTGGTCGGAAGATAGATGGGAAGACAAGGAAATCTGGCAGCGGACTTAGGCTCATACTCTTTAATGCAGCAACAATAGCGTCGTTCCACGCTTTTGTTTATGCATAAAATATGTTCTGCCTATAATCCATGTCTTCCAACACGCTGACAATACGGATATTACACATGTCGATGCAATCAATATTTACTTTCATAGTAGCCAACATCTTCCCCAACTGAGGGTATGTGGGTACATCTGCCTACTTTTCCTTCTTCTTCCCTTTTCCCTTTTCCTTCTTCTTGGGTGCTTCCTTTACCAGCGGCATCTCTTGGCCTCTTGTCATTCTCTCTACTGAGATATCATTAATGGGGCTCTTGTTCTCTAGCACTTCCTCACCATCTCTGGGCACAATACCTCTTTGTTTACATAGCAGCATGATTAAGGAAAGGAAGGGTAATATATCTGTCAGCTTAGCAGCAGCTTTCGCAATCTGGTTATGGCGGATTACATTGACATCGATATGGCATCCCTTCATGATTGAGTGTAGGAGGCACATGCGATCTAATGTCGCCGTGTTGTTATGTGTAGAAGGCAATAGGCGGTTATTCACAAAGTGAAACCATACTTTACTTTGGGTTGTTAAATAACGTCGGTGCATGGAATAGTTGTGTGGACCATTACCCGTTCAGACAGCACCTTCAACACAAAGGTATCTCATCACGTGGTCAGCTCCTTCCTCTGTCAGCTATTCCAAAAACGAAGTGTAGGTGTCCTCTTTCTCAACAATTCGAAACAGAGTGTTGATATGGGTAACACTCCATGGTACTAAGCCCTCCTTCACAAAGATGAATTCCTGTTTAGAGTCTACAAGATTGGCATAAAATTCCATTATTGTTTAGAGTGTTAATGTGCTTGCAGAATAATTTCCAACCTAGATGACTGATTGTTCTTACAATTTGTTTCCCCAATGTCTGGTGTGGGGACAACTATAGCGCTGCTCTGGGTGGTAGTTTCGTTTAAGCATCACGTCATGGTAGCGGTCTTTTGCTACCTTAGACCAGAATAGGACTGGTTTGTTTTGTGGGGGTTAGTCTGTGGTCTGAACCACAATGGCGAAAGATTCAACAGGGGCTTTGGAAGGTGTTTTTGCGCCTCTTATCCTTGCCATAATAGCTTAGTAAAAAGAATAAAAGAAACTTGCAAAGAAAAGAATAAACTTGTGAGAGTAAGAGTAGAAACAACAAAGAAGATGAGTTATAGTAGCAATGGTGATTGCGAGTGGGAGAAGGAAGTTGGTAGAGAAGGGTTTTATAAACTCTGGATTGGAGGAAACGTGTTGATTGCAAAAGGTGTGGGAAAATGTTATGTCTGCAGCCAATAAATGCCAGGCAACAGATTGTACCTTTTGGTTCATCTAACGGCTGGGGAGAGATGAAAATCAATCGGTGCGATTCTTGCTGATAAAGCTTTACTGAGTCATCATAGAATGCGCCAACAAGTTGTGCTTTGTGATGCATCGACAAAAAGGCTACTTTTATTCCTGCATAAAATTTAAAAGGAAACAAATAAAAGTGAAAAGATAAAAGGAAATGTAAAAATGCATTGACATTATTTAAATGTGACTAGATCTATGGTCTCGTTTGGTTCTTTGACATCTGGGCTCACATAGTGCTTCAATCATTGGCCATTCACCTTGAATTATTGTCTATCCTTTAGATTTTCAATTATCATCGCGCCATTTGTGAATGCTTCGACAACCTTAAAAGGGTCTGACCATCTTGAACGCAATTTACCTGGATGTAGTTTTAATCGTGAATTAAACAAAAGTACTAACTGACCAGGATTAAATTGTCGATATAAGATAATATTTTCGTGCCATCTCTTAGTCTTTTCTTTGTATATTGCATCATTCTCATAGGCATTGCAGCGAATTTCTTCCAGTTCAGTAATGTCCAACAACCTCTTCCTTCTAGCAGCGTCGTAGTCCATATTCACCTGCTTGATTGCCCACATGGCTTTATGCTCAAGCTCAACTAGCAAGTGACATGACTTACCAAATTCAAGTTGATACGACGACATCCCCAACGGAGTTTTATAAGTGTGCGAAGCGCCCACAATGCATCATGTAGTCGCGAAGACCAATCTCTCCTAGATGGATTAACCATATTCTCAAGGATACTTTTAATTTGTCGATTAGAAACCTCTGCTTAGCCATTTGTTTATGGATGGTATATTGTGGCGATGCGATGCTTCACACAATATATTTTCAAGGTTTTTGCTACTTGATTATTGTGAAAATGAGTATCTTGATCACTTATTAATGCCCTAGGTGTTCCAAATCTCGTAAGGATGTACTTATGAAAGAACTTCAACACCGTTCAAGCATCATCTTTTGGCACCGCAATTGTCTCGATCCACTTCGATACATAGTCAACAACCACTAGAATGTACACATTCCTAAAAGAGTTTGGAAATGGTCCCATGAAGTCTATACCCAAAAGTCGAATAACTCCACCTTCATAATAGGTTGTTGGAGCATCTCGTTGCGTCGAGATATTGAACCCGTGCATTTGTATCTGTCACATTGTTGTGCAAAGTTATGGGTGTCTCGAAACAATGTGGGCTAAAAAAATCCTGACTGTAGGACCTTTGCAGTAGTCCTCACACCGCCAAAATGGACTCCACAGGGAGCATCATGGCAATGTCTCAGGATGGAAGTCATCTCTTCCTCAAGAACGCAACAATTAAAAATATTGTCAGCACATACCCTAGATAGGTATGGCTCATTCCAATGGTACTTTGCAGCGTCGCGCAAAAATCTGATCTTCTTGTGACCAGTGGCACTCAAGGGTAACTTTCACAAACAAGATAGTTGACAACATCAGCATATCAGGGTGATGCATCGACAAACAATAACTGCTCGTCCGAAAATGCATCGATAATTTAGGATTCCTTCCCATCCTCACTTCCAACTTTCAGGTGAGATAAGTGATCAACTACTTGATTCTCGGATCCTTTTCTATCTTTGATTTAAACATCAAACTCTTGTAAGAGCAAAATCTATCTGATCAACCTCGATTTGGCGTCCTTCTTCGTAGAAAGGCATCTTAGCGCAGAATGATCTGTATAGATAGTCACTTTTGAACCGACAAGATATGAACAAAATTTATCGAATGCAAAAACAACTGCTAGTAACTCCTTTTTTGTAGTTGTATAGTTCACCTACGCATCAGTTAAAGTTTTGCTAGCATAGTAAATTGTGTGAAATACCTTCTCTTTGTGTTGTCCCAGCACAGCTCCTATAGCAAAGTCACTTATGTCACACATGAGTTCAAACGGTTGCGTCCAATCTGGTGCGATGACAATTGGAGCTTGTACTAGCTGCTTCTTTATTGTGATGAATGCATTCAAACATGTATCATCGAACACAAACTTTTTATTTTGCTCCAACAGTGAGCATAATGGTTTATCAATCTTGGAAAAATCACGAATAAATCTCCTGTAAAAACCAGTGTGTCCAAGAAAACTTCTTATTTCCTTGATATTGGTGGGTGGTGGAAATTTCTCTATAATTTAAACCTTTTCTTTGTCTACTTCAATGTCCTGACAAGATATGCGATGGCCAAGGACAATGCCTTCAGTTGCCATGAAATGCCATTTTTCCCAATTCAAAACTAGATTTGTGTCCTCGTATCTATTCAGAACTTTCGCTAAGTTGTCAGTGCATTGGTCAAACATCTGCCCATAAACAGAGAAATCATCCATGAATACCTCTAGAGAATCTTCAATTATGTCCGAGAAGATAGCCATCATGCACCTTTGGAATGTGGCTGGTGCATTGCACAATCCAAATGGCATACGTTAGAAGGAAAAAGTTCCAAATGGGCTTGTGAACGTGGTCTTTGCTTGATCTTCCAACGTAATGGCAATTTGATTATATCCAGAGTAGCCATCTAGGAAGCAATAATAGGCTTTACTAGCTAGCCTGTCCAGCATTTGGTCAGTGAATGGTAGTGGAAAGTGGTCCTTCTTTGTGGCCGCAATGAGTCGACGATAATCCATGCACACTCGCCACCCCGTAGCAATGTGAGTAGGGATTAACTCGTTCTTACCATTACTCACAACAGTGATGCCACTCTTCTTGGGCACACATTAGACAGGGCTCACCCAATTGCTATCAGAAATGAGGTAGATTATGCCCGCGTCTAGCCACTTGATAATCTCCTTCTTTACTACTTCTTTCATTTTCTCATTAAACCTTCGCTATTATTCAATAGATTGCTTCCCTTCATCTTTCAGCCTGATCTTGCGCATGAAAAAGGAGAGACTAATGCCTCTGATATCTGCAATGCTTTAAGCAATGGCTCTTTTATGCTCTTTTAAAATTGCAACAAGCTTTTCTTCTTGCATTACGTCGAGGGTTGCGCTGACAATTATAGGTAACGTATTGTTCTCATCCAGAAGGACATATTTCAAATGCATCGACAATGGCTTCAACTCCAAGGTAGGAGCTTGTTTAATCGACGGTTTAAACACAAGGATCGTCCTATTATACAAATCCAAATATTCCAATTGCCAATTTTGTCTCAGCTCACAACTGTTAGCCTCGGCTTTGTGGTTGCATTCAGTTAGGATATCATCACTGAATGTCACTACATCTTCATCTGGAACTGCTGAATTACATTCGTTGAATTCTTCTATAATTATCTCATATAGCACGTCAATATGGTGACATTGCTCTTTACTTCTCGACGGAGATGCCTCGAACACATTGAAGGTCACATGCTCGTCTTTATGACGCATAATGAGTTCGCCCTTAAAAACGTCAATAAGAGTACGTCCCATTGCTAAGAATGGTCACCCAAGATGATTGGCACTTCCTTATCTACTTCGTAGTCAAGGATTATGAAATCGATAGGGAACACGAGCTTATCAACTTGCACAAGGATATCTTTGATCTGGCCTTCGGGTTGCGCTACAGATCTGTCCGCAAGTTGTAATGTCACCGCAGTGGGCTTCATTGATCCTATTCCTAACTTCCTGAATATGGACAAAGTCATGAGATTAATACTAGCTCCCAGATCGCATAAAGCTTTACCTAGATAATGATTTCTAATGGAGCATGGGATTGTGAAGCTGTCAGGATCTTTCATTTTTGGTGGCAACTTGTTTATTAGCACAGTGCTGCAACCCTTTGTGAGCGTAATCATCTCGATTTCTGACAACTTTTTCTTTTTAGATAACAGCTCTTTCATATATTTCCCATAGCTGAGTATCTACACAACAGCATCTACAAGAGGTATGTTAATATGTAATTGCTTTAAAGTAGAAACAAACTTTTGATAGTCTTTATCATGGTCTTTCTCTTTAAATCTTTGCAGAAATGGAAAAGGTATACTATTAGTGGGTTGTTGTGGGATAACCGATTGCATCGACACAGGCAATTACGTCGACATTTTTGTTGGGTGAATTGTAGGCATAGAAGTCACTACAGTTAGCTCTTCCTCATTTATTTCTGATTGATTCTCTTCAGTTGTATTTTCTCCTTGTTACGTTGGTTCAAACACATTAACACGTTATTGGTTGGAATGTCTGCTTGGTTCGACAGTTTGCTTCCCGCTCCGTAGCGTGATAGCCTTACAATGTTCCTTCCCTTTCTGCGTATCACTGGGCAGAGTACCTAGTGACCTTGAACTTAGGTTAGAAGCCAACTGTCCTAGCTGCGCTTCTAATGCACGAATAGAAGAGGAGTTACCTCGAACGATCGATTCAATCCACGTAATATATTCTCGCATCAACGCCTCAAGAGCAGCCATAGGATCTGATCTTGATTGAGAAAACTATTATTGTGGCTGCTGATGTTATCCTTGCTTATGTGGCAGCATAGTCTATTGTGGGTGCAATCACATTTATGGTTGCATCTAACTATGTACCTGCAATTGATCAAGATGCGAATGTACCTGTGAATTTTGATTATAGTTCTACTCTTGATTGTAGTTGTAACTCCCTTGTCTATAACTCCCTTGTTGTGAGGAATTTCCATATCTATATGTAGATGCATTCTGATTCCCCCAAGGTTGTGGATTTTGATTATTGTATGAGTTACCATAAGAATTTCCTCTGATGCTGTTAATATAAAATGCATTCTCAGCATGTTGTGGGAAGTCCTCAAAACTGTGGTTGTCACCATAAATTTCACAGGAAAATGTCGGGACATCTTGTTGGGCCACTTGAATAAGGGTAACATAACTTGTCCCCTTCATGTTCTTTATAATGTTGGCCAAAGAGGATACCTGTGAACTTAAAGCTGAAATTGCATCTAATTCAAGAACACCAGGATTAGTTTTTATCTGAGTAGAACAAGAGGTAGGATATTGATAATCATTCGTACAGGTTCAGTATAGGTGCAATCCAACAAGGGACCATTCGCAGATGCGTCGATAAGATTTCTTGTCTGGGCATTCAATCTATTGTAAAAGATCTCGATCTGAGTCTCTTGCTGAATTCCATGCATTGGGCAACGTCTGAGCAGAGTCTTATAACACTCCCATGTTGTGTGTAAGTTCTCATCATCCAACTAATGATATGTTGTAATGTCATTTCGCAACCATGAGTTCATTGTCGGCTGTGTTGCTAATGCATTCCATGATGTAATGGATCCTGTTGACAAACCCAAGAACCATGTTCTTGCTCTTCCCTACAACGAATAAGGAAATAATTGCATTTTTAAGGCATCATCAAGAACACCATATTGACTAAAAGAAGCACAAATAAGCAGAAATGATTTTAGATGTTCTCTTGCGTCTTCATGAGGTAAGCTCGCATATTGCCCATTTGAATTAAGCATTTGAAACATCACTGGTTTCAATTCAAAATCTCCAGCTTGTATAGCTGGCCTTACAACCCTTGGTTGTAAATTATCAAGGACGAGAACAACAAAATCTCTGATTGTCCTGTTTTGCACTTGTTCTTTTTGTGGAGGTGGTGGTATAATATTGACGAGTTGTGGCTATACCGGAGGAATAACATTTTGTGGCAGCAATGATGGTAGGTTTTTGTTGTTACCAGTCATTTTCTTTTGCTCTTGTTTTCTCCTCCTAAGTATTCTCTCAAGTTCTGGATCAAAGCTCACAATATCCTTAGGATTTCTCCTTGTGGACATGCAACACCTAAAGAATTTTGAAAGAAATCAACAAAAGAAAATGAAACAAGTTAGTGAAAATTAGAGGGTAACTAAGAAAGAATAATTGTGACTACAAAAATAAACATCAATAAACGCCAAGTCCTCGGCAACGGCGCCAAAACTTGATCGGCCTATAATGTCACAGCAGTTGTGCAAGCAAACTCATGTCGATGCAAGTATAGTTGATAGATTGATTCTATCGGATATCGATCACACAAGGAATGGGTTCTCGATGCTTAAATGTCAGAGTAATTAAAACTAAGATTAGAGAAAATGCTAGTAAGGATGTCAACGCAATTAAACTAGATCTGCACATTAAGACAGTCAAAATTGTCAATATAATTATAAAAGTTAATTGTCAAAGTAACTGAAAGTAAATCAGATTTTTGTTGAAATGTTGAGAATTTAAATGCATGAAAGGAAAGTATGATCAAGTGCGAAGAATTGGAGTGGATCACTGATTTTACTAAGTGGCAACGCTAGATGCGTCGACAAGTTATTGTATAGACGAATTGTCGCAACAATAAGGCTCGAATTAAATCTTACGCTTGAATGAAATCTTACCAATCATAGCTCTCTATTTAATAGAGACTTAAGCACCCATAATTACCATACCTCTCTGTGCTGGCAATGTTATGCACTTAAGAACAAGTGACCAAAATCCCTTCTAGTCCCAAGCAACTCTCGCTGTCTTGCTTGTTAACCTAACTTGCCACCGCATCTCCCGATGTCGGTAGACTACAATTCCACTCCCGTGTTTAATGTAGTTAAGTCCAGGAATAAACGATGAGAAGAATCAAATAAGAATCAAAGTAATCTAACACTGAAAGATATTCTCATATTCATTCAATTGTCAATAATAATTCGTCAACATAAAGAGAGGGGTCAACAAATACATCGAAGCTTACTATCCCTAGACCACTAGGACTATTCCTTAATAGCTCCTCTAGCTTTGCATCGAGCACTTCTCGTCAGAAGTACTTACTTCTTCGCTAAATCAGCTCACTGTTCTCTAGCATAAATCTTCAAAAACACAAAGTATTTGCAAAATTAATTCCTTCACCTCTTGATATCTTTCTCCATCTTTTCTCATCTATTTATAGGCTTCAAGAATTGTAGATCTCATCTCCTCTCAGATCCAAATCCATTTGCAACTGTCAAATTTTGTTACACTCCAGTTGTGCACTCACACAGATCTGGTGTGTTCTTCATTAATATGTATATTATCGTCGCATTTTTGGGCACGATCTACAATCTTTAATTGCAGCGACATTGTGTGAAATTCCTGCACTGGTGCTTACAGATGTGCTTGCAGCGTGAATTCACCCATACAAAATAAAGATTTCTATGCGATGACATCTCTGGCCACAATCCAAGTTAAACTTGTGGTTGCATTCTTTAAATTCATTCTACCACTTATCTTCTGAGATGGATCCTTGTGATGACAATTTCTACATACAATACATAGGCTGCATGTGGCGACATTAATACACAAAAGAGATAAAATAACAATAATTTAAGTCAAACAACAATGAGTTAGAAAATATAGATACTGAGTATGAAATGTCTATTACGAATGCTAAATATAATACAAAAGATATAATTAATACACAAATTTAGGGAGAAAATAGGTGTCATTTCTAATTCTATCACTTAGCCATTAAACGTTTGTCGAAGAGAGGGCGAAAGAAGGTTTAGGTGCACAACTTTTGCTAGTTTGGTTCCGTAGCCATTTTTGGAAAGCATAAAAGGTCTCTTATCGAGTATTCTCTGAGGAATATTCTCCATTAAAGGAATTTATGACTATCCAAAAATGAGAAGATATCGTCAAAGAAAATTGGAAATAAACGAGGAATGACTCCAGCGCTCTTAAGGGTAGGCTTGAAATAGAGACCATGTCGCGAGCAAGGACTTGACCCAAGTGCGAGAAGCTAGTAATCACTTGCTGGCCTTAACCATTCAAGACCAATGTTTTAAGCTTGAAATTAGAGTCAAACCAGAGCAAAAATTAGCTTAGAAGTTTAAGGCTTTGAGCATTAAGGCACGACCATATATGTATCAACCTTATGTAAAGAAATTTGTTTTCTAGTAAAGTTGTTCTAATGGAATTGAACTAGAATTAACGCCTTTTTGCATGCATTTTACCATTCATTTGAAACATTCGTGTGTGTGTGTGAGTCATCAACCCTAAATGAAAACTGAGAGGAAATATGATAAATCAAGATAATGAGAGAATGTTAAAAAAAAATATCGAGCGAAAAGTCATATCTGAATAAGAGAACGGAGAATGGAACCTATTGAGAGTTCGTCCTTATACCCTTTCGTCCTTATACCCTTGGAAGTGTTTTGGATGACTAGACCATGGAGGAGCTTCCTGTAGTTTTAGGACTTTTCCAGAGTAATATTCAGGACTTACTTATCACTTTATGCCTGAGAGTAGTAGGGATCCTTTTATAAAGGGCACATGACCACTGTCTTTTATTTCAATAATATGATGCATTATTTTTATCCAATTTGGAAAACCTCTTACAATTCTTCTCATTCGATCATACCATAATTATCCATTCTTTGATTCAATTATTCTTTGGATCCGATTTTGTTTCTATGTTGTGTCCCTTAATATCAAGCATATGAGCAACATTGTTGTTAACTTGGAGCCTCATTTTGAGAAGGACATGTGTCTAGAAAAACCTCAAGACTTTAAAAATGATCAAGAAAGTAACTTGTCTCCCTATCTGCTATGGATGGTTGAACAAGATAGGAAACGAATATCACCTCAAATAGTTCTGATTTTAAGTGAGAATTGAGGCATGTATCTTTATGGAAACAAGGCAAGCTGCTTCGAGAATCCAAAGGTCTTTGTATGGTCCTATCAAAGCATGCCGGGTTTAAAGAACTGATGTCGTGACACATAGGCCCTCATAAAGGAAGAATGCAATCCAATTAAACAGAAACTTCGAAGAATGAGGCTTGATGTGCTATTAAAAAGGAAACCTAGAGAAAGAAAAAAAAGGGAAAGAAAAAGTCAAGATGAAAACCCGCAAAGGGCATTTTGAAAATCTATGTATCTCTTTCGCCTCTTCACATCAGGGCCTTTTTCTATGTGGGGCATGGACGTCATCGAGCAAATTTTTCCAAAAGCTTTCAATGGGCATCGATTCATTACTTTATCGAATTGGTAAAAGCTACTTCTTATGTCAATCGACGGTTAAGAAAATTCTTAAAAAAGAGAGATTATATGTTGATATGGAATTCCAGAAAGGATCATATCCAACAACGAGTTGAATTTGAACAACAACACGATAGTGAAAATCTGCAACCAATTCAAGAACAAATATCCCAACTCAACACCACATCGCCAAAAAGTGAATGGGACAGTGAAGGCAACCAATAAGAACATCAAAGGATTGATTGGAAAATAATAGAAACGTACAAAGGCTTAGCATGAGAAGTCAGCATTTGCTCTCTACGCTTATTTGAACGTCCATTAGGACCTACACCGGGGCAACACCTCTTTTATTGGTTTAAAAATAAAGGCAGTTTTACCCTTTTGAAGTCAAATTTTCTTCCATTCGAATTTCGATAGAAGCGAATTTGGATAAAGCAGAACGAAGTCAATCCAAATTTGATTAGTTAAACATTGATTAAGGAAAGAAGGCTAAAAGCTATGGTCCGATGCACCAAGAGAAAATGATGCAGGCTTATGACAAAAACGATCTACCCTATAAAATTTCATGAGCGAGATCCAGTTTCGAAAAGATCTTCCTTATACAAAAATGATTTTCGAAGAAAATGGATGCCAAATTCGGAATTGCCTTATGAGGTAAAGAAAACCTTTTTCGAAGAAGCTCTGATTTTGACCAAGATAGACAGACAAAGATCTACCAAACCTCGTGAATTCGGATTCGGTGAAGAAGAAATTTCACCCAAAAAGAAACAAGAAAGAAAAAAGAAAGAAAAAAAGAAAAGAAAAAAGAAAAAATGAGAGGTTAATATGAAAATCTGCAAAAGGCGTCTCAAAACATGAGGAGATTTGAGTTGAAAACCCAAAAGGGTGGCTCAAATTCGAATCAAAGAAGGGACATGAAATTGTCTTCTCTCCCAAAAGTAACAAGGTGGAGAAACTTTACACCTTGAGACATCGATGAAGTGCTCCAGGTTTCATGGACACATATCAAGCTCAGAATGATTCTCATCAAGTTTGCTCAGCGAAACTCATACTTTGATATCTGGGGTAGCTAACTCCATTCTTTGCTCACCTATTGTTTGGCAACTTTTGACCAGTATAGGTCATTTTAATCTTTTCATTCATACAAGGTTTACCTCCAATAAAATTCGAGTTTATCTACCTTACAATCCTGTTCAAGTTTTTTTGCATTGAAATAGAGGTTAGTAGTCTAAACAATATAATGAATAAAAGGATTTCTACATATCACTTTAGAAATTTTCTAAAAAATACAAGGATTTGAATCAGGACCACTTGTTAGAAATAACCAAACCCGAGGGTTAAGGGGGTCCTAAAACAAATAGTTCAGATTATGACTACCTTTTTGGGTTTCATATTAAAAATACAATACCGAAAGGAGAACATGATAACACATCAGTGATAAGGCTTAGACAAACAACAAACAATGTCGACCTAAGGACTAAAAAATAAAATCATTCTAAAAAATGACGTTTTTGCATTCATCATTCATACCCATCTGGTTAGGAGCATTTGATTCATTTTAATCATGGCATCCTAATAATTTGGTTTGTATAGAGGTCCATAAAAGCATATACAGGTTTCATTTCCATGAAATGGCGAGATGAATCGAGGAAATGTTGAATCCTATACCTTAAAGACGTAAAGGGAAAGATTGAAGTCATAACGACAAATCTTATACCTTAGAGATATAGAGGGAATGATTGAAGCCGCAATGGTGAATCTTATACCCTAGAGATATAGGGGAAAGATTGAAATCGTAACGGTGAATCTTATACCCCAGAGACGTGGAGGGAAAGGATGAAGCCGCAACAGTAAACCTTATACCCTAGAGATATGGAGGGAAAGGTTGAAGCCGTAACGGCGAACCTTATACCCTAGAGATGTGAAGGGAAAGATTGAGGCCACAAAGGCGAATCTTATACCCTGAAGATAAGGAAAAGTAAATTAAAGCCGTAACGACGAATCTTTTACCTCAAAGTTACATTGGATCAGATTAAAGTTATAGTAGCAAGTTTTTTTATTTCTCTAAAGTTGCAGTAAAGCAAAGCAAAGACATCATCCAATCTCTTACCCCAATCATGGGGCAGATTGAAGACATCATTTAATCTCTTACCTCGACCATGGTGCAAATTGAAGTCATTCAATCTCTTACCCCGATCATGAGGCAAATTAAAGACCTCATCCAATCTCTTACCCCGACCATGAGGCAGATTGAAGACATCATCTAATCTCTTACCCCAATCATAAAGCAGATTGAAGACATCATTCAATCTCTTACCCCAATCATGGGGCAGATTGAAGACACACTAATTTCTTACCCCGATCATGGGGTAGATTAAAGCATCTAATCTTTTACCTTAATCAGAGGGCAGATTGAAGACATCATCCAATCTCTTACCCAGATCATGGGGTAGATTACAGCATCCAATCTTTTACCCTAATCAAAGAGCAGATTGAAGACATTTCAATCTCTTACCCCGATCATGGGGCAGATTGAAGCACCTAATCTTTTTCCCGATCATGGGACAGATTGAAGACATCAACCAATCTCTTACCCCAATCATGGGGCAAATTGAAGCATCCAATCTTTTACCCTAATCAAAGGGCAGATTGAAGACACACTAATCTCTTACCCCGATCATGGGGCAAGTTGAAGTCATCCAATCTCTTACCCTGATCATGAGATAGATTGAAGGCATCATGCAATCTTTTACCCCTAAATCAAAAGGGGCAGATTGAAGCTACCATCTCAAAGAAGCGAATCTCAATCTCCCTGAAGTTGTAGTGGAATGGAGTGAAGCTTCAACACAAAATCTTATATCTCTGAAGTATCAATGGATTGAGTCAAGACTACGATAACGAATCTCAATCTCCCTGAAGTTGCAGTGGAATGGAGTAAAGTTACAGAAACAAGATTAAGTCACGATGCTAAATCCTATCTTCCTAAAGTTAGAGCGAAGCGGATACAGTGAAGTTGAGTAACCGACAAAGTGAAAGAAGGGGCTATTAAAGAAAGGAAGCACCAAAAAAGTCTAGATTCGGTAAGACTGGACAAAATTGGTCTTCCTTGGAGCCTTTGCTCCATTCTCATTACACGATAATGAGAAAAGAGGACAACTGTAGAACCTCAATTTTGATCGGGTCTAAACCAATAGCAAATAAAAAAATATTTATTTAAAAAGCCCAAGTCTTTTACAAAAATTAATCCAAAAAGACAAAAAAAAAACAATTACGTAAACCCAAAATACCCAAAACAACCCAACCTAACCTAGCCCAATACCCAAAGAGCCCATCAAGCCCAAACACTAAATTTTTTTTCCTATATAGAAACCCTAGCCACCTTCGATGCCGCACCCCTCCACGTCAGCCACAAGGCTTGTCTGACTCCTCCTCTACCACCGTTTCACCAAAATGGCAAGGCGCGTCTCCTTCATCGCCGTTAACCGAAGAGAAGACTACCACATCCATGAAGAACCTACAAAAGGACAGAGAGCAAGAACAGAAAAGCAAGAAAAAAATGTATTTAATTTCAGCTATAAAAGTCACAACCATTTTCTATAATTTTTTGGGGGGAATCAATGGAAAAACACAAAAAATTACGAAGAAAATAGCAATCAAAATCGGATTTCAAAGGTAGTTTTGTTCTTACATTTTATATCTTCTTATTTTTTTATTTTCGTAACACAAGAAATAAATATAAAAATTATAAAATATAAAAAAAAAAGTTAAAGTTTCTTACTACGTTACTCCAACCACTGTTACCGATTGTTGGATTATTTGAGGCCTCCTCCAATTCTTTTGATGATCATGTAAGAGCTTTCAAAAGGGGAAAGGATGTTTTTTTTCTAAAAAAAAAAAAGGATTGAAAAGTTTTTATTTTTAAGGGTTTTGGGGTTTATTTCAAAACATTCAGATCTTAGATATGGATTTTAGGGGTTAAAAAGAAAAATGAGGCTTGTTTTTATTGATTTTCGGCCACCGAATGCGACAGTCGCTATCGTCGATGATCTGTGGCGGTGGCAGACAGCACGGTGGCTAAGAGGCTACCATAGGTTTTTTTGTTTGAGAGAAAATGAGAGAAAAGGGAGAAAGGGGAAGCTTTTTTTTAAAAAGAATTCAAGCAAAAATGATTTTTTTTTAATTTTAATTTAAATACCCTCTCAATATGACGCCATTTTGGCTTAGTGCAACAAGCACCAAAACGGTGTCGTTTTGATGCCGACCTGAATCAGACTCGACCTGCCAAAGGGGGATCCGCGTGTTTTCTTAAATGGTTTAATTTCTTTTTGTCCTTCAACATTCTTCCTAGTTTTAATCATGTCCTTCATTTATTTTTAACTCATTTTGAAATTTACACTGAAATTTTGCCTCTTTTGCACTTCAGTCCCACTGTTTAAAAAGTGACACGTTTAAAATTGTGGAATAATTCCCATGAGTCCCTGATCTTTTACAATTTTTTTCCATTTTTATGTATTTACCTTAAATCCTATTTTTATCCTAATTTAACCCTATTTTTTTTCTCTTTAAAATTTTGGCCATTATATTTTGTTTTCTTTTAAACTAAAACCTTTTATTCTATTTTATTTTTATTTTATTTTCTTCTCAAAATTTAATCCTTTTGCTCTTTTTTATTTGTATAACTTTTTATTTGATTTTATTAGTTTACATCTACCTTGATAATCAATTCGTATATTTTTTATTATTTTATATTATGTATTTATTTAATATTTTTGCTACTTATTCAATTACTTGCTTTTATTTTTCTTTAATATTGTTTGATTTATTATTTTATGAATGTGTCATGTATATTCGTTATTGTATCATTAAAAATGTTCACTCACCATTTATTTATCCATGCATGTTTTTAAATTAATACGTATTCATTTGTGTTTTTTTAATATTTTAACAAAATAAAATGTATATCATTTTCTTAAATATATAAATTGTTTTAAAAAAATAAATGGTAATGTTCTTTTATTTTAGTGAAATCCAGAAATTATACTCTAACGTGTTGGGTACAATTTTTTCTTTGAATCTAAAAAATCGAGTATCTTATTTAAAATAAATAAATGTTCGATTTTTTTTATTTAAGAAATTTAAAAAATTATGCTCAAACGTACTGAGTATGATTTTTTTTTTTTTTAAAAACCCTAATAATCGAGTATCCTAGTTTAAATCAATAAACGTTCTTTATTTTCGAAAATTCAAAAATATTGTACTCTAACTTACTGGACATGATTTTTTCTTGATTCATTCAAAATAAATGAGCTTCTTCCACAAAATCCGATTTTTTAAATGACATTAGAACATCTCATTCGTATATTTATGGATCGTATTTTAAATTTTACTCGAGTTCTCCAATTTTTAACAATTAAAACATTAAATAATCGACTAAGTACCAATTTTGGACGTGTGAGGGTGCTAATCATTCCTCACACGTAATCGACTCCAGAACCTATTTTCTAGATTTCGAAGGCAAAACTTTTGTTTAAATAAATTTAAGTATTTTATGGTGATTTAATCACAACAAATAAAAAAAGATTAGTGGCGGTTCCATTTTCGATTTTAAAATAAAATTCGGAAATTTTTTCAAAAAATGGTTTCAACAAATATTTTATTATCAAAATAAATGTTGATCAAAATCAAAATAAATTTATTATAAATTCATAATTCATTAGATACTTTTTATGAATGTCAACTAAGTATCGTAAGTAAATTGGTCCCGGTTGTTCAATCATTTGATAACCAGAGTCATTCTTTGATAAATGATCACTATGAGTCAGACTCAATAGAATTTGATCAATCCCTTTTTCTGTCGTTAAGGTGGAGAACTGAACCAAGAATTCTCTTTCTTTATCATCAATCGAATCACTGTTCACGACCCAGGATTTTATTTTCTCATGAATCCAATCACCGCTCACGTTTTTTCTTTTTCTTATCAATGAATAGATCTCTTTACTTGTATGACTTAGATGTCTCGTATTTCTCGAAAAAATGATTCGATTGATGGGATTTGGTATGATACTTATGAGATCGATGATATCGATGAGATTGATATTCAAATATTTCTTCTTAGAATGTATTGATTTGACCCCATAAGCGGGACCACCACCCCATAGCATGTTGCCGCCAAAAGCAGAACCTCGTATTTCTTCTAGAGAATCTCCTAATTGTTCCAGAGCAACTAGAAAGAGATTCTTTAACCAGAAAGAATTCAGTTCAGATGTAGGATATCTATCCAGAAGTTTTCGCAACTCAATCATGTATGATGGAATCATCAAAGATTTGACCTTTTTGTTCCATTTTGCATCATATATAAAGGATTCCTCGGCTCGGACCGAAGAAGCAATGTCACTCGATCATTATCAAACTGACCGCAATCTTTTTCTATCCGTGAGGATCCCACCAGAGCGCCTTCTACTTCTAATAGGCCATGAACTATATCAGAATCATTCTCAACCTTAAAAGTATGTAACAAGGGAGTCGGTACTCAACGCATATTTTTGAAAAATTAGGAATCTAATGTGTTGTTTGATTGGCAATGGGCATATAATAAAGTGATCTCTCGCTTGAAATTCTTTGCTAAAAAAATACTAAAAGCATGGGACTCTTGAGAATTGACACAACGTCATCTCCTTGAACATGGTCCCCCAGATCCCTTTTTAACTTTCAATCGCTAAAGCTAACAAAACATGCACTCATAGCTTAGATTGTCGTTAAACGTGTAAATAAGCGACACAATTACAAAAGAAACAAAGAGAGCGATGCCACGTTTCTACAACGTGCCATCAACTCATGCAAGCCCCCTTTGTCCATATACTGCTCTCACAATGCCACATGCCGTCACGCTTCCCAACTACTGTATCAATTCACACCACGCCGTTTCCAGTCTTTGGGAATGTATTAAGCTTCTTCTGAATCCTTTGCCTCTTCTCTATTTCAGTTGCTCTCTGATCTCTTCCCTTTAGGTAAGCCTCAAAGAACTCTTTGTTTTCTTTCTCCAATTCATCCCAAACTGCAACCAAAATCATACTCTAAAACTGAAAATTCTTAAAAGACCCTCAATCTTTTGTATATAAAGAAAAAGATCACTCAGCTGAACCTGTTGAAGTAATGACTGGTTTAATGTTTGCGTGCTTAGACAAAGCTTCCATGCACTCTTCTTTGCTCATGTTGAATATCAAACACTCTTCTATAAGATGCTGCACCTGCATATACATAAAACATATAAATCTATATATATAGAAATCTAAAAGATTTATTGTTACTTACCAAGTTGATATATGAAGCAGAAGAGTCACCCATTAATCAGACAAATTACTATAAGTTCTTAATATATCTCTTGTTCTACTGCTTAGGCTTGTTGACGAATAGTTGGTAATATATAGAGAAACAGAGATGGAGAAGAAACTAGCAGAAGGAAAGAAAGGTGAAAAGCCAGCAGATGAGAGCTACCGAACAAGGAAGAATCAGCTTGAGAATAGAGATAAAAGAGAGGGCCAAACTTATTCAATTTATAAAAGCGTGTGGGTGAACATTGGATAGTATAATTAAATAATACTAAAAAAGCTAATTGCACCCTAGATCCTTAAATTGTTGACATTTTAAAATCGGTTTTCAAACATTTGAAAACTTTTAATTAGGTCATCAAAGTATCAAAAAAAAAAAAAAATTTATCATAAGATCATTTTTTCAGGACCTTTTAATATATCTATCGTATTAATTTTTTCACTTGACTCTATATTTATAATATTTATTTTAGACTTAATATAATATTCGATATCCGAATTTGATTTTTTTTATTTGGTATCTAAAGTTTTTTTATCCAATTTAGTATTTAAATTTGATATTTTTTCCTAGTTTGATACTTAAATTTTTTTGGATCCAATTTGATACTTGAATTAACATTTTTTTTAATTTGGTATCTAAACTTTTTTTTTTAAGATTCAATTTGATATCTAAATTTATTAAATATTATAAAAATTACGCATGATGATAACAGTGATGAAATTTCTTTTGTTATCTTACAAAAATATTGTTAGTTTTAGAGAAAATTCATGTTAAAAATAGATAATAAACAAATGAGAAAAAAAAGTCAAGTTCAAGTATTAAATTGAATCTCAAAAAATTTAAATATCAACTTAAAAAAAATGTCAAATTTAGATATCAAATTAAAAAAAATATCAAGTTTAAATATTAAATTAAACTAAAAAAATTTAAATATCAAATTAAAAAATATTAATTCAGATACCAAATATTATATTAAGTTTTATTTTATATTATGTGCTCATATCTTATCTAAAACTATATATAATATAAAGAACTGTGAATGAAGTCTTTTTTTATTTTTTAAGGAAAAATGTTAAAGAAGTCATAGGTTATAGGGGGGGGGGTCTAAAGCGCACGTGGTACGATGTCTGTGATTGGTGGAGAGGAGATTAGAGGAGATTCTATAGCAGTCACCGTCTATCATACGTGGCCATTATGCTACCCTCCACGTGACAGTGGAACCCGCTCATGGTGGAGATTAAGAAAACATGGGTGCACGCTCGTTCCACACTCTGGTCTGGATGTGGGAGGGTCCCAGACTGAGATCAAAACGACTCCCTGGAACTGCCGTTTTACTCCCACACGTCTTAATCAGTGTTATGATTGAATTGAAAATGGACGGTTCAATCGGTGATAATATCGAAAATAGAACAAACGGCTATGAACAGATAAAAAGATTCAAAAACTATAATAAAATAATCGGCTATTCAACTTGTTATGAAATGTTATAAATTATTATTTATTTTTATAATTTTTAGTTGAATTGAGAATAAATGATAAAATGATTTGATCATCGATTCAATTTTTAAATATTGTTGAAATCATATCGAGTTGATTAAGTGTGCATTTGAAAAGTCACCAATTATTAGTATAATTATTTGTAATTATAAATTTGTAGTAGATAATCATAGTGATAAATAGGTCTCCTTGAATTAAATGTAATTAGTATGTTTTCAAATATACTTTTCATTTCTTAAAAAAAAAAGAGAATTGAAATAATTATATAAGTAATTAAATAATTACACTAAAATTCAGTTATCCCATAACTTTTCAAACATGTTCATATTATTGGGATCTTGTGTTATTAGTGTAGTTATTTCATTATATATGTTTGTAATTTTTTGAATAAATTGATTTAATAATTTTATCATTTATATTAATATATTTTGTTTCATCCTCTATGATTTTCCTCATAAAGCAAAATATAAAAGCAAATATTGGTTCACTATTTACCTATTTCACTGATGTTAAGTTGCATTACGTGGTTAAATTATTATGCGAGCAAATAATTTATATTAATAATAATTTAAATGATCAATAATCTAAAGAATCAAAATTAAGTAAATTAAATAGATAAATTATTATGATATTTATCAAGTACAATTAAAACATCAGGCCGAATCCCTCCCAAAATCTGAAAGCAAAATGAAACACCTGAAAACAGAGGTAAAGAGAGATCGAGTAAGTTCGAGATAAATAAATAAATTCCAAAGACTTGTCATCATACCAAATGAATTTCATAAGTCAATCAATTCACGATAACTTGGAAGATTCACTGCTAACTTCAATAAATTGTTCTTAACTGAAAATTTATTCAGACCAAAGAATAATCATAAAGGCACAGTGTATTATTGGCAATTCCGCAACCATTTGGAATAGAGGCGAAATATGGTCAACCCGTTCAAATTCTATCTTCGTTCCCATTTCATACCTAACCTCCCTCCGCAAGACCATTTCAAATCATTATATTCCCGTAACATACCAATCTGCCTCCGCAAAGCCATGATTTGTTTTTATATTTCAACACTAGTTAATACAAACATAAACACAACATTAACACATCACACACAAGCAATTAATAGAATTTTTGGGCATATTATACAATCCACTGCTCACTAATTATGTCCTATTTTAACCCACGTTCAAACTGTCACACCAGGAAATGTTAAAGTTGTAATAGTGACCTTGGGTATTAATTTGAAAACCTTTCTATTTGGGCAGTCTCTAATGTAAATAAGAGCAATTGATGGACTGGTTAATAAATGATTGGATTTAAACTTTCAGTTTAGTTACTTTTGAACTAGAAATCTTCCTAGTGGGAGACATGCTGATTAAGGATATCTACAAGTTGCTGTTGAATTAATTTTGGTAAAGGAATTATGGGAGGATTATATAAAAGAGAGATGTTACTCTCGGGTGCTATTCTTTCATTTTTCTTGTTATTTCTTCATCTTTTTCTCTAGTCTGTTTCGGAAGAGAGAAAGATTAATAAGCGTTATGTATGGAGGGAAGAGATTGAAGTTTGAGCCAAAGGAATTGAAAATTTTCGTAGCTAGTAAGCTGTCTAACCTCTTTGTATAGTGGATTTAAGAAAAGAGAAGAAAATTAAGGAATTCAATTAATCCATTAATTTTGTTCTGTAATGAGTAAAGTTACGAATAATCATTAAATTGCCTCTACATCCAAACAAATTATGGTTCTTATAATTGTGATTTGTCTTTGTGGGATTTATGAAACGATTTTCATGGTTAGTTGGCTAAGGAGGCTCAAGAAATAAGGGAAAAGTTAAGTAGATGGATTTGGTGTCAACTTCTAGGTGAGTTCTAGAACTCAGATCTTAAATGGTTGTTCACTTTTTTAGTATCATGTGCTAGGTATGTTTAACTTAATGATGCATGTTGTATATTAATTGTAACACCCTCTATCTGACCTGATTGACCAGGTCCGAGTATTGGATGTTACGTCCTATAACTGATGTAACTTAGACTCTTTACAACTCACCTATGTAACTATTCTAACAATGCCTAATAAAGTTTCTTAGATTTCATTTCCAGTGCCTCTTGGATGCTTACTATGAATAATTACATGTACAGGTGTTGGGAAAGGTGCTTATATTGTAGTAAACATGTAATTGTTTTTTATTTATTTAAATGACGAATAAATAAATAAAGTTAATTTCACATTTCACTATTATGTCTTTTGTATATTCTGTCCTTCATATTTTGCATGCATAACGAAATTGTGACAAGCAAATATTAGCTCATTGGTTGTCTAAGTTCAAACTGAAGATAAGTGGCATTCTAAGAACGTTTACATTGAGAGAAAGAAAACTTACTTTAGTATATAATCTGAATAAGTCCGTAATCCCGTAAAAGAATCAAAGTGAGCATTTGATTCAAATATTAAGAAGGATTATTATGTCGTCTACAATTCCAATTGGGGAGATGACTAGTCTTGGCTATTGAATCAGTTGACTCCATGGGTAGAGACTTAGATGTATTCATTAGTAGAATGATACATTGGACAAGACCCAAGATCAATTAATTCTGAATCCATATGTGAATTAATTCACTTGTGACGTTCATGGTGTGATTTACCTAAATCCTGAGTTAGTCACTGACCATGCATATACAACTCATGTGCTTTGATATAAGTGGATGCTTATGCTCTAAAGATGATCGAGCCCATAGTCGGTATGTTGGGTACATGATTTGTGTATGGCATGACTTTACTAGCAACAGTGAATTCATAACTCAATTAAGGAGTTAATGATATCCTCTCACTAGCATTGTGTGGATTGATAAATATGGAACATGGCCACAGGTTGTTTGTTCTCGAACGAGCAATTTATCACAGTTGTAACACCTGAAACCTGATACCGTTGCCGTCTAGGGTCCCAAGGTACCAGATCATTCACAGCAGACAATAGATAATAGTTTATCCTTTATTTCAATTAAATTACATTCAACAGCATAAATTTCAACACAAATAAGAATCTCATACTTACAACAATTCAGAAAAATCAGGGGCTCAATTGGATCATAATTAAAATACTTGCAAAATTACCAAATTTCTAAATCAGGGATCACACGGCCGTGTCCCAGCCCATGTATAGCCCGTGTGAAACTTGCACCTAATTTTCCCAAGGCACACGTCTGTGTGTTCGCTCGTGTTTCAGGCCGTGTGTACTTGAGAAATGTTAAAATTAACATGCAAAATTTCTATAAAGCCCCTCAACATGTACCTAACTTAACATAGTTCAACAACCTATAATCATACATAAAAAATAAGACAACATATTCATAACCTAGCCATACCATTGATATTCATCAATATATTTGAATATGCTCATCACCATTCAAAATGCATATCAAAGCATTCAAGTCAAGCAAACATTACACATTTCCTTCCAAGTTGTATTCTTTCACTAAGTACATTTTAAGGCTTAACAAACTCAAAAAAGGTGTCAATTTATCATCCTAATACACGCCATATAACCAAGTGATTTAAAGTCTACCAAACGAGCTCTCAAGAAAGTGTGATTCTTTTTTGAGGATCCGATCTTCAACAGCAAAATGAATCTAAAAAATAGTAAACAGATACATAGGTAAGCTTATAGAGCTTAGTAAGTTCGCAAGACATTTAACTTACAGAATAATGCATTTGATAACGTAAAGAGTAAGCAAACATCTTCATTGTCTCACAACAAAGCATCAAGTCGATCTCTTCAGTCTTCCAACTCATATGAGCCCAAATAGAATTTGCGCTCTTACGAGCCAGACAGAATATCGCTCTTACGAGCCAGATGGAATATCGCTCTTACGAGCCAAATAAAATATCGCTCTTATGAGCAAGACTTTAGAAATTGCTTCTTCGAGCCAGAATAGAGATTATTCTTCGTTTCTTCCTCCTTTTTCACACAAAGAAATAACCAAGACAATATGGAATTAAAGTTTAAATTTAATTACACAAACTTATTAGATAAAATTGCAATTGAGGTTAAACTCTAGGGACTATTATGCTATTTTCCCTTTTCCTTAATCTACAACATGCTTTTGATCTAAATCAATAATCATCCAATTTTCTCATTAAATCATTTCATGCATTTAATTCCTTTTTGAGAAATTTTATAAAATTACCCCTAACATTTCATTTTTATTAAATTTAGTCCTTAAAGCTAAAATAAGTAAAATAACCATTTTCACTTCAAATCCATACCAGTCGGTTATACAAAGGTACTTCCCCAATCCATGCATGCAGTTATTTCACATCAAGTACATGTATTTTTATCATTTTAGTAATTTAGTCCTCAAACCCTAAAATAATCAAAAATCACTTTACAAAATCAACCAATCTAACAACCAAGCTTCCAAAACTTTATAAACTTTCAAGAACAAGCTCATTCATCAATGGAAAAATATTTAACATATGACAGATTCACAAATTAGTCCTTAGTTTAGTAAGATTAAGCTAATACGGACTTAAAAACATAAAAATTACTAAAAATAGACATGATTTACTTACCTAAATCAAAGCTTTGAAGTTAAACAATGGAAAACCCTAAGTTTCCCCTATTTGATCGTGAAGAAGAAGAAAGAAGAAGAAAAATGTCATCTTTCTTTAATTTTATATATATACCTACGACATTTTTGTAATTTTTTTTGTCTTTTATAATTTAACTTAATTAATCCCTTTTTAACCTTAATTAATCTCATTCATAATCAATATATATATCATGATTATCTTCCACTTAACTTTCATAGGTTAATTTGTTCATTTGGTACCTCTACTTAAATAGTTATACTTTCGCAAGCTCTATAGTTTAGTCCTTTTTACTAAATTAACTATCCAAAAGTTAATATGCCACTAATGACATCATAAATATTAAATAATTAATATTTATGACTTGACTCGTCAGACTTGTGGTCCCAAAACCACTATTTTCGACACCATTGAAAACCAGAATATTACATCTCTCCCTTCGTAGGGAAATTTTGTCCTAAAATTTCTTACCAGTAAATAGATTAGGGTATTGTATTAAAGCTTCGGTCTCCCACATAACTTCTTCTAATTTGTGACGATTCCATAAAACATTACCAATAGTATTCTTTTGTTTTGTAACTCTTTCACTTCTCGAGCTAGAATTCTAATCGGTTCCTCTGAATACAAAACATCCGGCTATATCTTAACCTCACAAGGAGTAATCACGTGAGAAGGACTAGATCTATACCATCTCAGCATCGAAACATGAAAGATATTATGAATCTTTTCAAGTTTCGAAGGTAAGGCTAGCTTGTAGGCTATCGAGCCTACTCTCTTAATGATCTCATACGACCCAATAAACCGCAGACTTAATTTTCCTTTCCCGCCAAAATGTAACACCTTCTTCCAAGGTGAAACGCTAAAAAAACTCGATCTCCAACTACAAATTCTATATCCTTTCTCTTGAGATCTACGTATGATTTCTAACGGTCGGACGCTGCTCTTAAACAATCATAAACTATCCGAACCTTATCCTCAGTCTTATGAATCAAGTTAACCAGCTTAGATTCACTCAACTCTGACCAATATAGTGGTGTTCTACACTTTTTACCATAAAGAGCCTCAAATGGTGCCTTTTTAATGCTAGATTGGTAGCTGTTTTTGTAAGCAAACTCTATCAACGGTAGGTATCTTTTCCAGCTGCCCTCAAATTCAAGTACACAACATCGTAACATATCCTCCAAAATTTGTATTACTCACTCGGGTTGACTATCTTTCTACAGATGATATGTAGTACTAAAATTCAGTCTAGTGCCCAATGCTTAATGGAGCTTACCCTAGAATTTCGAAGTAAAACGCGAGTCCCTATTAGAGATAATAGATACTAGTACCCCGTGCAATCGCACAATCTCAGATACATATAGCTCTGCTAACTTCTCAAGTGTGAAATTTACACGAATAGGGATGAAATGAGCTGATTTGGTCAATCTATCAACTATAACCTAGATCGCATATTTCTTTTTCGATGTCACTGACAATCTTGTAACAAAATCCATAGTAGCTTGTTCCCACTTACACTCAAGAATGGAAATAGGCTGCAGTAAACTAGACAGTACCTGATGCTCGACTTTTACTTGCTGACACACTAGACTTTTAGTTACAAACTCAGAAATTTCACATTTCATACCTGACCACTAATACATTTTCTTCAGGTCATTATACATTTTCATACTCCTCGGATGAATAGAGTAAGTGCTGCTATGAGCCTCTGCCAGAATATCTCGCTTTAATTCTAGATTATCAGGAATACATACTTTGTTTTGGTAGAACATCATGTGTTCAGCATCCATAAAGAACTCTATAGTGAAATAATTCTGAAACTTTTCTTTCTTAGCTGTGAGCTTCAGATAATCTTTTTTGTAGCTCCCGAATTGCAGAAATAATGGTCTCATTCTAAGTTCAGCTATCACAAAACCATCACCCTCAAAAGATAAATGTGCGTTCAACGCCCTCAATGAAAACAATGATTTTCGACTCAAAGCATCTGCAATAACATTAGCTTTTCTCGGATGATAATCAATCACAAGATCATAATCTTTCAGTAGTTCTAACCATCTTCGCTGCTTCAAATCAGCTCTTTCTGAGTCATTAAATACTTCAAACTCTTATGATCTGTAAATATGTGACATCTCTCACCGTAAAGATAATGTTTCCAGATCTTTAATACAAAGACAATGGCAGCCAACTCCAGATCATAGGTCAGATAATTCCTCTCATGCAGTTTTAATTGTTGGGGGCATAAGCTATTACTTTTCCAGCTTGCATCAATACACATCCCAACCCATTCAATAACATATCACTATAAATAATAAATTCTTTTCCCGTCTCAGGCTGTGTCAAAACTGGAGCTTCTGTCAACATTTTCTTTAGTTGATCAAAGCTCTGCTAACACTTTTTTGACCAGAGAAATTGTACATTCTTTTAAAGCAACTTCATCATCGGTAAAGCTATAATGGAGAAAATTTTAACGAATCGAGGATAATAATCCGCCAAACCTAGAAAACTGCATACCTTAGAGACATTCTTCAAGACTTTCCAATTGAGAATAGCAGAAACCTTACTCGGATCAACATGTATTCCTTCAGAAGATACAACATGACCCAAGAATCCTACCTCTTTAAGCTAGAACTCACATTTATTGAAATTTTCATACAGCTACTTTGTAATAGCCCGATTTTCAGTTGTGTCAGAAACAATAATTTTGGAATCACAAATCTGACGAGTCGAGTCGTTAATTTATTTATTTGAATATTTATGACTTCACTAGTATTGTAGTAAAAGTTAATGAGGAAATTTTAATGTTTAAATAGTTAATTGAGTAGAAAGGATTAAATTGTAATAGGTGTAAAATTAGAGATGGTTGATTAGAAGGATAAAATGAATAAATTAATAAAAAAAATTTAGTGGGTGGATTAGCGTGATTTTTATTAAGATAAAATAGGTTTAATTAATAATAAAAATGATAATTAAAGCTTAATGAGGAAAGTCTCAAAATTTACAAAATTGCCATTGACTATATATATGAAATTAAAAGAGAAAAATGAGATTTTCACCTATTTTCTTCATCTTCTCCACGGCAAGGCTAAGGAAATTAGGGTTTTTTTTGTTGAAACCTTGTGCTTTGATTTGGGTAAGAAAACCTTGATTGTTTTTAGTAATATTTATGTTTTTGAGTCCGTGTTAGCTTAATCTAACTAATTTAAGGACTAATTTGTGAATTTTTCAAATGTTAAAAAACTTGCCATTGTTGAAATTTCTTATTCTTGGGAGCTTTTGATAGGTTTGAATGTTTGATACTTGGGTCAGATCTTTTTGTAAAGAGATTTTTTAAGAAATTAGGGTTTAGGGACTAAAATGTGAAAATGATGAAAATACATGTATTGTTGTGCAAATGAATGTGTGAAAGGGTTGGGTAAACACCTTAGATAATTTGATTAAGGTTTGTTGTGTAAGAGAATGATTATTTTACATGTTTTGTGTTGAAAGGACTAGATTGAAAGGAAAATATTAGGGGTAGAAAGATAATTTTCCCAAAAAAGAATAAATTGTGTTGAATGACTCAATTATGTGATTTAATGTGAGAATTGGATGATTTGTGGATGTAGACTATGATCGTGCTTCAGATAGCGAAAAAGGGAAATTAGCAGAGTAGTCCCTGAAGTCTAAACGTAATTGCAAGTTAGTCCGGTAAGTTCGTAAAGTAAATTTTACTTAATATTTATTATATGTATATTGTCAATGTTCAGCAAATTAGAAGCATTTGGCATTAAAGAGATCGAGGAAATGAAACAAAAGTACCGATGCGATGGTTGGGGTACCGCATATGTTGCGAGTCCTCGACAACTCGTGTGAGCAGTATCGTGATTCGAAAAAGAGATATGAATCCTAAATGGATTATAAGCCCTTCGATGGCTGGGACTTATGCTTTATGCATACTCTCAACAGCTCGCGTGAGCAGCATCGCTAAGGGGACAGTTTATAAACAAACATCGTATCGATGGCTAGGGTATCACATATGTTGCGAGTCATTGATAGCTCGTTGGAGCAGCATCGGGTACTGGTAACAGACAGTTATAGACAGGAAAATGAAAGTTGTATTTAACTCAAGAAACAATAGGATTATCCTGGCTCGGTTGAGCTATAGTTGCTTATTACAAACGTTTAGTAACTCTTTAAACTATCGAACTTACTAAGCTATATAGCTTACCAAAGATATTTTGTTGTTTTGTATATCATTTTGCTGATTGAAGATCGGATCATCGTCATCTCTTCGAAGTCATACTATCGCGGAGCTTGTTAGTAGTTTTTGCATCACTCAGCCTTATGGCATGTACTAGGATGATGTTTTCTTTTGTTTATGTACTTTGGATTGAGGAAAGCTTGTTATGTTGACGAATGTTGCAAATGCATGTTGTGTAAGTTGGAATATAGACTTACAAACACTATGTTATGGTTTGGAATCTATGTATTTTGTGTTAACTTAATGCATATTGATGTCATGAATGTTTTGAGTTGATAAACTTGTGTTGTGGCATGATTCGTGTGATTCTGCATACTTGTTTCGGTAGAACCCATGCAGGTACCGATAGAAGTACAGGGTAGGAGAGAGGTTGCTCACTGACTTGGGTTATATCGGTAGATGAATAACAAGTATTGATAGTCATGTGTTTAGAAGTATCGGTAGTTTGCATACTTGTATCGGTAGAAATAGTAGGGTAAGATTTTTAGCTCTCTGGAGTTTTTAGTATCGATAGAGGTAAGACTTGTATCGGTAGAACTTTCACTTGTATCGGTACAAATTTTCACTATTCTTGATCTGTTTACTGACTTAACTACCAATACCTATCCAATAGGTACCATTAGAAGTCTTTAGAAATGTCTGAAATGACCTTTTTACCCTTATTGATTTGTGCTTATAATCAAATAATGATTTATAATGTGTGGAATACAATCCTTTAATAGAAATAAAGTCTGAATAATATTATGCAAAGATGAACAGTGATAAATGAATAGTAAAACACCAGAACCCTAATCGGTAATGGTTTTCAAGTTTTAGGTGTTACATGCTTTTCTCATAAACTTTGCAACACCTCTCTCAAATGCGGAGTATGATCAAACTATGTCTTAGAATAGATTAGTATATCATAAATAAATACCACTACAAATCTATCCAATTGAGACTGAAAGAATCAATCCATAAATGCTATCAAAGCATACGTTAACCCAAACGGCATCACCATAAATTCATAATGTTCATATCGAGTCCTGAATGCAGTCTTCGACACATCACATTCTTTTACTTGCATCTGATAGTAGCTCGATCTAAGATCTATTTTAAAAAATATGGTTACACCTTTCAATTGATCAAATAACTCATCAATACGAGGTAACAGATACTTATTATTTACTGTAACTTTGTTCAGCTATTGATAGTCAATGCACATTCTCATCAAACTATTATTTTTCTTTACAAACAACATCGGTACACCCCAATGTGGATACACTCGAATAGATAAAGCCTTTGTCCAATAACTCTTACAACTGTGCCTTAAGTTCTTTCAACTCAGTCGATGTCATTCTGTAAGGTGGAATCGATATCGGAGTAGTGTCAGGCATCAAATCAATGCCAAACTCCACTCCTATAATCGGAGGCAATCCCAGTAACTCTCTAGAAAACACATCAGTAAACTCATTAACAACTGGTACCTGTTTCAATTCTGTCCATGAATCTCGTGTGTCAAGTATATAAACTAGAAATGCTTCACAGCCTTTACGAACCATCTTCTATGTAGAAATCGCTGAAATTAATCTAGCATTATTGTTCAACTTGTCGAACTCAATTGTGATCATCTCGCTCGTCAGGAATTTTAAGTCAATCCGTCTTTATTTGCAGTTAACCACTACATCATGCTCAGATAACCAATCCATACCCAAGATCACATCAAACTCATAAAAGGGTAGCAATATCATATTAGTAGGAAACTCACAGCCTTTAACTTTCAATGGACATTTGCGGCACACCAAATTAACTATAACACTATGACCCAATGGGTTTATAACTTGAACATCAAATTCAGTTGACTCTACAGACAAATTTTTATCAGTTTCCAAACCAGTACAGATATATGAATGAGTCGACCCTAGGTCAATCAGAGCACACACAATTACATAAAAAAGATAGAATATACCAGTCATAACATTAGGTGTAGTAAACTACTCTCTGGCCTGGATAGCATATGTCCTGGTAGGTGCTCGAGCCTCAGATATATTTGCACATCTTTATTATCTCCCCTGTTACTGCCTACATCGCTGCTCTATCCCGAACGTCTCCCCTTCTGGGGTGTGATTGGAGGTTTTACACTCTGATCTTCTTTTCTTCAAGTGTCAATGGATAGTTTCGAACAAGGTGATTAGTTGCTCCACACCTGTAACACGCTCCCTTTTTAAACCGACATTCTCCAGGATAAAATCTCCCATAATGCTCACACACAGGGTTTGACACATTATAGACACTGGCCACACTATCCGCAGGTCGATTTTGAAATCAAGATTCAGGTTGCCCCAACTTGCTTTTACTTTGGAAATCGAATGAAGTAGCCACACGTTCTCATTTTCTCTGAATTTCTTTGGCGATGGCATAGAAAAAGCTTTGGAAGGAGCCTTTTTACTGAATTCTCTGAACCTCTTCTCTCTTTGCCTTTTTTGATTTGTAAATTTCTTCCATTTGTTGTGCTTGATCTGTCAATACAATGAATGGTCATAATTTTGAACCACCAACCATCATCTTAATTTCATCATTCAGCCCGTCTTCAAAATGGATACACATAGCTTCATTTGTCGGCACAATCTCCTGAGCATATTTACTGAAATGTACAAATTCTCGTTTGTACTCGGCAACTGACTTGTTTCCCTGCTTCAATTTCAGAAACTCTTTCTTCTTCCAATCCATATACCGTTTGCTGATGTATTTCTTTTTAAATTTAGTCTGGAAGAATTCCCAATTAATTTTATTTTCAGAAACCATAGCCAAAATTATCGTTTACCAACTGTAAGCCTCATCTTTTAACAGTGATGAAGCACATCTAAAAAAATCTTCAGGAGGACAGACTACTTCATTCAGAACTCTCAAAGTATTATCCAGCCAGTATTCAGCTCTAGATGAATCATCTTCAGTACTCCCTCGAAATTCTTCTGCCCCGTATTTTCTAACCTTATCTATCGAAATACGACGTCGCTACTTTACTACGAGTGAAGGTCGAGGCACAATTGGAGGTACTACAAATTGCACAGGAGGAGGGGGAGGTTACGAAGCCATCGGGTTATTCCTCATTAACTCAAGAAACCATTGGCCCATCAAGCCAAAAAACATGTTCTTCACCTTATTTTCTATCATTGTATAATCGATACTCCTCGACTTTCACCATAATTAGAAGTCGGGATATTGCTGTTCACCTCATTGATTCCCCCTTGTTCAGAATCAGACATTTTCACTTATCTGTAAATATTCAAGGTAAGATCGAATTTATCATAATCACACTATCATAGGTTTATATGGAATTTAGTTCTAAACCTTTAAATTCATATTTACAATCCAAGAATTAGCTAAATCGTAAGCTCTGATATCAGTAAATGTAACACTCGAAACCCAACACCATCACCGACTAGGGTCTCGAGGTACAAATCATTCACAATAGACAACATATAATAGTTATCCTTTATTTCAATTAAATTACATTCAACATCATAAATTTCAACATAAATGCGAATCTCATACTTATAACAATTCAGAACAATCAAGGACTCAATTAGATCATAATTAAAACCTTTGCGAAATTACCAAATTTCTAAATCAATTGTCACACGGTCGTGTCCCAGCACGTGCAAAACTTGCACCTAATTTTCCCAGGGTACGCCCGTTTGCTGGCTCATTTTCTAGGTTGTCTGTACTTGCGAAATGTCAAAATTAACATACAAAATTTCTATAAAGCCCTTCAACATGTACCTAACTTAACATAGTTCAACAATTTATAATCATACATAAAAAATAAGGCAAAACATACTCATAAACTAGTCATACCATTGATATTCATCAATCTTCTTGAATATTCTCATCACCATTCAAAATGCATATCAAAGCATTCAAGTCAAGAAAACATTACAAATTTCCGTCCAAGTTGTATTCTTTCACTAAGTACATTTTAAGGCTTAACAAACTCAAAACAAGGTGCCAATTTATCATCCTAATACATGTCATATAACCAAGTGATTTAAAGTCTACTAAACGAGCTCTAGGGATAGTGTGATTCTTCTTTGAGGATCCGATCTTCAACAGCAAAATGAATTCACAAAATAGTAAACTGATACACAGGTAAGCTTACAGAGCTTAGTAAGTTCGCAAGACATTTAACTTACAGAATAATGCATTTGATAATGTAAAAAGTAAGCAAACATCTTCGTTGTCTCGCAACAAAGCATCAAGTCGATCTCTTCAGTCTTCCAAAAATTTTGCTCATATGAGCCCAAATAGAATTTACGCTCTTACGAACCGGACAGAATATCGCTCTTACGAGCCAGACGGAATATCGCTCTTACGAGCCAGATAGAATATCACTCTTACGAGCTAGACTTTAGAAATTGCTTCTTTGGGCTAGAATTCAGATTATTCTTCATTTCTTCTTCCCTGTTTCACACAAAGAAATAACCAAGACAATATGGAATTAGATTTCTCAAATGGAAATTTAATTTGACGAACTTAACGAACGAAATTGCAGTTGAGGTTAAACTTTAAGAACTATTATGCTATTTTCTTTTTTCCTCGATCTGCATCACGCTTGTGATCTAAATCAATAATCATCCAATTTTCTCATTAAATCATAAATTTTAAATCATTTCATGCATTTAAGTCTTTTTGGGAAATTTACAAAATTACCCCTAACATTTCATTTTTATTCAATTTAGTCTTTAAAGTTAAAATATGTAAAATAACTATTTTCACTTCAAACTCATACTAGCTGATTATACATGGGTACTTCCCCAATCCCTACATGCAATTATTTCACATCAAGTAAATGTATTTTTATTATTTTAGCAATTTAGTCCTTAAACCTTAAAATCATCAAAAATCACTTTACAAAATCAACCAATCTAATAACCAATCTTCCAAAACTTTCATAAAATTTCAAGAACAATCTTATTCATCAATGTAAAAATATTTAACTTTTGACAAATTCACAAATTAGTCCTTGGGTTAGTTAGATTAAGCTAATACGGACTTAAAAACATAAAAATCACTAAAAGCGGACATGATTTAGTTACCTAAATCAAAGCTTTAAAGTTCAACAATGGAAAGCCCTAAGTTTCCCCTATTCGGCTGTGAAGAAGAAGAAAGAAGAAGAAATATGCCATCTTTTTTTCTTTAATTATATATATATATATATATACCTTTGGCATTTTTGTAAATTTTTTATCTTTTATAATTAAAAATTAATCCCTTTTTAACCTTAATTAATCTCATTCATAATCACAATATATATATCATGATTATCCACTACTTAACTTTCATAGGTTAATTTGTTCATTTGGTTCCTCTACTTAAACAATTCTACTTTCGCAACCTCTACAGTTTAGTCCTTTTTACTCAATTAACTATCTAAACGATAAAATTTCCCAACCAAAATTTAATATGCCACTAACAACATCATAAATACTAAATAATTAATATTTATGACTTGACTCATTGAATTTGTAGTCCTGAAACCACTGTTTCGACACCACTAAAAATTGGGCTGTTACAACAATCATTTGTTGATAGTGATCACATTATTCATTAAGAAGACACAATAGTGACAATGAGATAAAATAGGATTGTATTGAGTGAACGGATTTAACTCAAAGGAATCAAGGATATTATTTGAGGGTAATACACATATGACGAGGTCATTGAACAAAGCAGTTGGATGAATTACTTTCGTAAAAAGTATACAATAAAGAGTTTTCAATCATGGTACTTCTTGTGGACTGACTCCATGATTAAGTAATTGAGAATTATCAGAATGATGCTTCTGGACATAATTGCAATTACTAGAGCTTAATTGTATATGTTTGATTGGTCTCTCCACTAGCTCAACAAAAGCTCGATAGGCTGGATTGAATTAGAAGAAAATTTTACGACTTTGGAAATAATTCAATTGAATCGATTTATTTAACGTGGAATTAAATTAGGTAGTCATGAGAATTATTCAACTAGAGAATTTAATTAAAGGATTTTCTTGAAAAATTAATTCAAAAAATCTAAGTGATTTTTGGAAAATTAATTTTGATCAAGTAAAATTAAATTAATCAAATTAATTAAAATTAATATAATATTTTGAAAATTAATTTTCAAGTCAGACAATTGACCCAATGAATAATTGAACTTATCATATTAACTATTTCAAAAATAATATTATTTTAATAATTTAATATTTTTTTTGAAAAACTGGATTGGGTTTCTTATTAAAATAAACAAAGAGAACAAAAAATGGATACCCTAAACAGATCATGGTCCAAACTGTACTAGGGTAAAAACCCAATTAAAAAAATAAAAAAGTAAGCTAAAACTTTTAAGTAACTAAAGAAAACCCTAAAGTGGCACCTAGGAAAATAAAGAAATCATAACCCAATCCTTGACAGTCATTTACCCATCCTTTCGAAGATATCTCCTTTTCATTTTTGACGGTTTTTCTCCCCACACAACCATTGAGACTTTTCCCTTTATTGTTTCAAGCTTTTGCAAAGGCGTTGTATTGAAACCATCTGCGTTCCAAGGGGAAAAGATTTGTGCTACCTATTTCTTTGTTCAATCTGGCTCTTGGGTCCGTTCATCTGCCACCATTTCTTTGACAGAGTTCGGTGCATCTCCAATTAGGTATTCTTCTCGTCCCAATAATAATGCTTCTTTTACAAGCTGATGTGCGACCCTATTTGCCTCTCTATTGATGTGATTGAACTGAACAGACTGAAACAATCTGCTTTGGGCTTTTATATCTATTCTGTACCCTTGAATCTCTGATAGATCTGGTTTGGGATCTTTGCATTTCTTAAGAATTGTCAAACAATCCCCTTCTATTATGACTTCTTTGAAACCCGTTCTAACCCTATTTTAACTGCCCAACCGCACGCGAGTGCATCAGTGACGAATGGCGATCCTACGTGTGATTGAGTCATCATTCTGAAGATTAGAACACTTCCATGCATGTCCCTGATAACTATTCCCATTCCTGCTTTACAACTACCAAAGTCAAAGCTGGCATCAAAGTTGATTTTTACGACATTCCTTGGAGGAGGATCCCAACGGGCGTTCCTTTTTGACAAGATAAGTCGCTTTTCTTTAGTAGATTCAATCTTCTTTACATAGCTTCTAATGAAACATGTATCATTCTGGAGACTAGAACACTTTCATGCATGTCCCTGATAACTATTCCCATTCTTGCTTTACAACTACTAAAGTAAAAGCTGGCATCAAAGTTGATTTTTACGACATTCCTTGGAAGAGGATCCCAACGGGCGTTCCTTTTTTACAAGATAAGTCGCTTTTCTTTAGTAGATTCAATCTCCTTTACATAGCTTCTAACGAAACAGGCAATATCAATTGCAGTGCTTAGTGTATTTTCATGACGAGATTCTTTCCTAGATGTCAATAGTGCCCATTGACAAACACAGAAAATCATTCTTTTAGATACTGTCATTGTTTGAAAAGCCCAGATAAGCCACTCATCCATAGACTGGAGTACATTTGATAAATCAATTAATTCCCACACTTCTTTTGCGAGATTGCAGGTTCGAAAAACATGGGACACAGATTTAGCTTCATCACTACACTGAGGACAAGTGTTATCCATTTCTAGGCGTTTATATTGCAGATTCACCAAAGTAGGAATGAAGTTTCTGGAAATTCGCCAGATCAATATCTTTATTTTTTAGGGCAGTTTCAAGCTCTATAATTGTTTGTAATAGGCTTTTCTAGCTAATTGTGTTGCATTTAAAGAGGAGGGGTTTGTAATGATTGTAAAATTTTGTATGCACTTCTAACATAGAACAAACCTGAGGCCTCACCTCCCCACACCGCCACATCTACCTGTGAGGTCGTCAACAGAAGGATTTTGAGGATTCGTTCAGCATTTTCCTCCACAAACATAATGGTAATGATATCCCTTCTCCACTCTATTGTTTTCATCAATTAAGTCGGCAACTGTATGTATGTTTGGATTTGGATTAATACTCTACAACCGGTAATTAATTAAACCTGGTACCCATGAATGATTAAAAACTGATACAGTATCACCTTTACCAAGTCTCCAAAAAACCCCTTCTGTCAATACTTCACGAGCTGACAAAATACTCAGCCATGTATATGATGCCCTCGATTTAAGATTGGCCTGCATAAAGTCCGTATTAGGGCAGTACTTAGATTTCAAAACCTTGGCTAGTAGCGAGTTAGGATTTGTTTGAAGTCTCCAGCCTTGCTTTTCCAAAAGGGAGGTGTTAAAGTTTCGTAAGTTCCTAAATCCCAAGCCTCCTTTAATAACACATAGTTGATCCCAAGTACACCAATGTATCCCTTTTTCTTTCCATGAGCTTTTCGCCACCAAAACTTGGCCATGATTCCTTCAAACTCCTCACACAATGTCTTCGGTAGTAGGAAGCATGCCATAGCATAAATCGAGATTGCCTATAAAATCAAATTAATGAAAATTTCTTTACCCCTTTAAGAAAGGAACCTACAACTCCAATTATAAACTCGGGATTTCATCCTATCTTTTAATGTTTGAAAAGAGAATTTTCTATTTCAATCGACCACATTAGGTAAACCAAGATATTTTCTCGGGTTAA